>JALBCR010001983.1:0-60060 GCA_030710515.1 Abscondita cerata
TCATTGTGCTTCGTTCAGTTACGTGTTGCTAAATTTATTTATAAAAATCTAATTAATACACCATCAAAGTAAAAATACGTCAACGAAATCATTCAATTGTCAATACAGTTACATTTGTATTGTGATTGTAGAACAAAAAGAAAAATATTTTTTATTTTAATTTTTATGTAGTGCCATGTCGTTGTCGAAAATTTTGAAGTAAAGTAAGAGGGATTCTCTTAAACTGTACACTAAAACACAATAAATAGTTCTTCATGAAATGAAAATGTAAGCGATGAAGGGAACCGAGTTCAACTATGCCATTATTAAAGTAAAGTCGGTTTAAGATATGTAGCATAACTTTTAAAAGAATATCAACTTTGCTTAAATATATCTTCCAGATAACATTTACTCAATCACTCCAAAAATTAGCAAATGTCGTGTCAAACAATAGATACATATTCAATCCGAATTAAATTCTTTTTTGTTCAACAATAATTCTTGTTAAAATACTACTTTCTGAAAGTTAATATAATGTAAACATTTTTTAGGTGTACTGAACATTGAGTATGTATGGAATCAGGTGTGTAAGTGAAAAATGGGTACGAGGGCAAAATGGTGAAGTGTATGATGTGGCAGCAACGATAATGCGAACTATGTCTCAAATGTTAGATTAATATGAGTAAAGTGATGGAAAGTTTTGTTAAAAGCAAATGCTAAAAAAGCACAGTCACCCACAGTAAAAAAGAATACTTACAGTTTAATGTCGGATATGTCAAATACGATTAAAAATATTTAATGGCGAAAAAAGACGTTAAAAGATGCAAAATTTAAACTCGATAATATAAATAACAATGGTAAATTATACTCATAGGGTGTAAGAAATTGGAAAAAGAAAGATCTCGTTCAGTCTGCGCAGCAAAAAATTAGTTTATCCATACAAACACAGAAAATGACTTGCTGGAATCATTTTGAAGATCGTTTTAAATAAAATAATGAAGAGGAATGGAAATCGCCGATTAAATTTACAAATATATCATTGACGGAGGAAAACAAACCGAATACCGCATTTACTGCAGAAAATGAAACCGGTCAATTTAATTAAATTGAAAAAGGAAATCCGAGGGAATGTAAAAAAGAGAATGGAGACAGTGAAGAACGTAGAATAAGAAAAACCCCAAAGTACTTATAATTGTTTATTGTTATTGTCCTTCATGGAATTATACTTTTGTTACTTTGTATTTGTTACATGCTTTAGATATAAGAATGTGAAGTATGTATGGCATCAGGAGTGTGTGTAAGTGGCAATTGTTAGTAGTTATTTTTATTATAGAATGTCAATAAGCGCATGTAAACTTCGGTAGAATTTTAGAACTACAATACTGATATCTCACTAGACAACAAAAATTCCACATCAAAGTCCTGACAAACAATCCCGTTATAGTACATTTAAGACACACTTCCGGATGTTCTCTTTTAATTTAAAGAAAATTTTTTTGGAAAAAAACGCTCAAACATGTCATACAATACATATAATTGCAACCACGACTTTACAGAGACAATATATTCTTAATATCAACATTGATGAAGTTTGACGACGTGGAAGAAAGAACTTCAGATTCTGGAGTTACTCACAATATAACAAATATACATTAAAACTTGGAACAGTGATGCAATTACGTAACCTACGAGAAGTTAGTAATAACTTTCAGCAATAGATTCCAACCCTACTACATTTAGTTACATTGCAAGTGAGCGACCTATTTTTAATGTTTTCACAACTTATTACACATTTCCTCAGTTCTCTTGTTACATATACCAGCAGCGTTTTTTTTTAAAATTTTAACAAATATGTGGATAAAATGATTCAATTTTTTTAATGCAATGTATTCTACAATAAATTCTTAACTGATTAACAAAAAATTGCGATGTGCATATCTCTAGTTTTTATTTTCTAATTTTATCGACATGTTTGTCAAATTTGAACTGCGTGAATAAGTGCGTGAAATTTCGTTTTCTGTATTGTTTTTTTTATTTAAAAATTAACTAGAGATATGCATATCCCAATTTTTTCTTAACCAGTTTAGAATTTATTGTAGAATCAATTGCATAAAAAAAACTGATAATCTTTATCGAGATGTTTGTCAAATTTTGAAAAAACTACGTGTATGTGCCGGAAATATCGTATTTGTATTGTTTATTTTTTTAAAAAGAAACTAAAATATGCATGTCCCAATTTTCTGCAAATCACCTCAGAATTTGATTCTAGAATACACTGTATTAAAATTAAAATTTTTATCAACATGTTTGACAAATTTTGAAAAACTACGTGTGTATGTGCGAGAAATGTCGTTTTCTGTATTGTTTATCTATTTAAAATAAACTAGAGATATGCACATGACCAAAAACTTTTGGATATGTTTGTGAAATTTTAAAACTGTGTGAACATGTTCGCGAAATTGTTTTTCTGTATTGTTTATTTATTTAAAAATAAAGAAGTTATTATATATACATCCTAATTTTTCTTAATCAATTTAGAATTTATTGTAGAATACATTGCATTAAAAAATTGCAAAAAATTTTTATCCACGCTTGTCAAATTTAAACTACGTGTGTATGTGCGGGAAGTGTCGCTTTCTGCATTATTTATTTATTTAGAAATGAATTAGTCCATCCAATTTTTTTTTGTTAATCAGTTTATAGTGTTCGCAATTGCTTTATATATTTAACTACAAATTAAAGACGTAAGTAATGTACATTCAGAACGCAACAGCAGGATGAGAAAATATGTCATAACCTGTAGAAAACATTGCTTGTATTCTTCCAGTTGGTTCTCATTCGGATCACTTAGGAACAGAGTGGAGGTAAATGAATTTGTTTGAAAGAATGTGCAAGTTCAGTTCAGATCGATTGGATCAGTTTCAAAGAATACCCCTATTAAAAAGTGTTCGCTCACTTGTAATGCGACTTAATGTAGTCGGATTGGAATCTATTGCTGAACTTCTCATGCGGTAATTACGTATGTGTCTGTTTACGTTCCACACAAAAACATGAATTAATTAAGTTTAGTATGAACGTTGCTTAAAATATTATGTATAGAGATTAACTAAAAAACAAATGTGTAACTTCTAAAAAAATATATACCTAATTACTATTTTAAAAAGTTTTTGATGAAGATTGAAAATGCTTTGAAGAAGAATGTGGTAAGAAAAACAAATTCAGGAAGAATAGAATATGAATTGCATTTTTAATGTAGTGATTAAAAAATTTTAAATTTTGTCGTAAGGAATCTGATTAATGTGTTTAACAAATAAAATAAATAAAGCTATTGAACATGCATGTTTTTTTATAGTTTTGTACAGTGCCGCTTTGTTGTTATTATTCAGATTTAATATACACTCACCATAATATTAATCACGTTGTCTAGATGCCGATAATTCAGAATTTCAAGTGCATAAGGTGCCTGCAAAACTCTCTGCAATACTTGGGACGGGCGAAAATCCTTCAATAACATTTTTTCAATTAGTTCTTGAAAACATTGAGATAAGCCAAAAAATTTAGATAGAGTATGTTTATAAAATGAGAAATGTACTTACAAGCGTTGATTGTAACAAATGGGGTCAGCACCTTCTCGAAGTTGTACCCAGTCAGGACCAGAATTTGGTAGAACAACATCAGACACGCCTTCCAACATTACCAATCCTAAACTAAATATGTCTGCTGCCTTCGAATAAATTTTCTCTGCAAAAACTTCTAGAGTAAGCATATCTACCATCACCTTTAGAAACAGTGGCTTAAACACAGGAATTTTATGACCTCTCTTGTTGATCTAAATTTCATCAATCATATTTTAGAAGATATTATAATGTTGATATTTAAACTCTTGTAAGTCAGACTAATCCAAAAACACCAATTTTAAAGATTCCATGTTTCAGTAAGCATTATGTTTGCAGGTTTAAATCCAAGTGGATCAATTCATGTTTAATGAAGATGTTGCAAACCTAATGCTATATCTACAAAAATTTCCCAATACCTAAATTCATCAATTCTTTGATACACAGATAGATGCTGCTCCCGAGAATCGTCTTGCAACGGAGATTCCATTTGTATATACAAATGACCAACCATCTTGCCAAACCGAAAAAATCTAATACAATTTTTCATTAGGAAGTTATCTTTTCTAACTTTATTACTTCTCCCAGATCAACAAATGAATGAGTGTCATTGCTTTGACCTTAATAAGCGTACCAATTAGAATCTTCTTTAGAACTGGCTTGATAAACATCACGAAACATCCTTGGCGATTTTATATACTGGCCAGAAAACCTGGTCAATGTAATTTTCTACCATTTTCCTTTTTATATAAAGGACTAAGCGGGACTAAAAAAAACATTAACAATATCTCTTGTAATCCAACAAATAGATTGGTTCCTACCCTCTCTTGAGAAAAAGACACAGGTGATACCCTGAAGGTGCTCAATACGACGACGAGGCTATGGAGCGGCGAACACTACAGAAATATCTTGTCTGTAAAAGCTATTTGGCTTTTGGTCTAGCTGCTAATTTCTAAAATAAGAATTAGCCATCAAAATATTAAGTTCACTGCCATAAAAGCAAAAACCTAACCTCTTTGGTAGTCATAGCTAGTTTGAGGCGTTTTCCAGATCCAGGGGGGATCCGACGATTATCTTTCCGTATCATAACTATTTAGGTATCAGAATAAACGGAATTTGGGCAATTTACTCACTTTTGTCTACTTTTAAATCATAGTATATACTAAATAATAAATAACCACCTTATTTCCACTGATGCATTACAATGGGATACGGAAATGGATATTAGAAAACCGTTAATACCCCCACTCTATGCCCCCGCTCAATTTAATTTGAATTTGAATCCACGGCTTGAAACCTATTTTAGCGATATTCTTCTCTCTGCTGAAGACGGGTCGCAGTATATATATTATTCATAAAAGTTGTTATTAGTATTTTAATTATAACTGCGGTAAAATTATTTATCGTAATAATCTATAATTTTTTGACGCCATCTACCGCTGTACATTTACCACTTAGTTAAATTTTAAAAACTGTGTACGCAAAGTACGCACTTTTGCGGTACACGCGCTTGCTAACCTTCTGTGGCCTTGTTTTCTGAATACGATTTCGCAATTTTTAAACGAAAAAAACATGGCGATTCGATACCGTCGGAATTTCGTAAAAAAAAACCGTTTTCACAGATACGATTTTTAACCCTAGAAAGATAACCATTCGTAAATTTTACGAAACGAATTATAATTTGTTTGCGCATATTTTCTGCACTTCTACTAGAGTAGTCTTGCAGTAGTTTCCTCATTTGTAACAAGTTTGTGTGTGATTAGGTTAAATTGTGCTCCAGACGTATTGTAACTGTCGTATACTTATTGCATTCGTAATTATTACGAAGGTTAGTTTTCGCGTAACTTTTATTTTCACGTATAATTTGTATTTTGTTTTATTATTTATTTATTGTCAAATATTTTTAACAAAATGGACTATTGGAATAAACCATTGTCAGACAAGGAACTCGACAACATATTAAACGATCCCGATGTTTACAACACAGCTAGTAGTGGTTGTAGTCAATCTGATGTAGAAGATAACGTCGAAATTGAACCGTATGAAGATTCTGGAAGCAACGCCCACAGATGATTCAAGTGATACCCGACAACTTCGACTGCGGGATCTAGTAAGAGAAAAAAAACTGACGGTTCTGCTGATAAAGAACAGGACAAAAATTATTTGCCTCAAAAACAGCGTCAATTTCAATGACTTACAAATTTCGTCTCAGACCTTAGATTTGGAGGCGGTCGAGATGGTGTTTGAAGAAGACACTTCTTCACAAGTTAAAAAATCAAATCGTTCACAAATATCTCTCAGGGGAAAAATGGACATCGTTGGTCTGCAGTTGCCGGTAAAACCCAAGAACACCAATGAAAAATAAATCACATATAATTCAAGGGCCGACCGGAATAGCTAAAGATGTCATAAATCCTCTTGATGTATTTTCACTATTTTTTATCAGACGCAATTGTTGATGAAATTGTTATTCATAGCAACAACGAAATACTTTATGAATCAGAAAGTTATACTCAAGAAAAAATCAACTTAATTTCCATCACGAATTCTATGGAAATCAGAGCGCTTATTGTATTATTGTTGTTTTCAGCAGCAATGAAAAATAATCACCTAAGCACTACAGAATTATTTGATAGTAACTTGTGTGGAACAACTTATATGGCTACAATGAGCCGAGAAAGGTTTAAATTTCTAATTAATTGCCTTCGTTTTGGTAACAAAATTACTCAGCCAACCAGACAAGAAGCCGATCCTTTGGCTGCAATAAGAAAAATATGGGATGAACTAATAGATAATTGCAGGAAATCATATAAGGCAGGGTAGTACATTACCATTGATGATCAGTTGCTAGCATTCAGAGGCCGCTGCCCATTTCGCATGTACATACCAAACTGTATTTGTTTTTAACAAATATACAGTAAGTATAAATTACGCAGTTCGGACCGAGTTAAAATAATTTTATATTTTTCCGAATTTCGAACAGCCATGTTTTTCGGACAAAAATTGCGAAGTTCGTATCTGTGAAAACTAGGCTTATGAGGCCGTAATGTTTGAGTCATCCTCAAACTGAAAAGAGATAAGCTTCCTAAAACGTGACGTCATTATTTTGTTTCAATTGACTTGGTTTTGATCCGTTCGGGGGTTAACCTGTAGTAAAATCCCACTAAAAACTCGTAATTTTATTGGAGAATAAAATAAAACTAACTTGGGATTTCAGTTATTAGGATTTTTGCATATTCTTTAATTTATCCAAAAGGAAATTGTAATAATGAATTGTAAATTATACCATGCCATGGCAAAAGTAAAACAAGCGACGTACAATATGTCTATTCACCACATGCATGAAATTTTTGCACCAGGTTTAGATTTGTTGGTGTGGTAACCTGTAGTACTTTAAATTCCCACTAAAACTCGTAATTATATTGGATAAATTAAAGAATACACAAAAAAACGAATTTACTTCAGCTACACCTTAGGCGTATTCTTTCAAACTGATCCATCTGATTCGGATCGATCTGAACTGAACTTGCACATTCTTTCAAACGAATTTGTTTACCTCCACTCTGTCCATAAGTGATCCAAATCAGAACTAACTGAACTCAAATGAACTGATCTGAACTGATTCAGTTTGAAAGAATACAACTCTTGGCTACTCCTTACTGCGCGTGGGTACAGCGCGAACGCTATAAGATCAAAATTATCGCTCAATGAAATTTGTGTATGAACGTAGTGAATATATTTATTATTCTGTGCCTAGGTAATTTGATTTGAAGGTTCGAACCAATTGGTTCGGTACTATGAATCAAACCGCAGATTTTTATAAAACTGCCCCAGCAAACACAAATGAATCGGGCCAGTATCGGCAATGTGATGTTTAACCGGCAAGCATTTACTGGGCCATCATTGTCACTCATTACTGGCCCAGTGCGCCGGTGTCCATCCGGCCGTTAGCCGGTCCAATTGTGTTGCGCCATTAATAAAATATTATGGGCCAGTAACAGCAATGCACTGGCCCTATAAGAAATTATGTATTATACCATTAACGGGCCTTAAGCGAAAAGTTTAATATGGCATCCAGGGGTCAATAACCGTAAACTACTAGAAATAACACGCATTTGTGGGTTTAAAATATTTTTAATTGAATTAACAAAACAGTTAACCTAAATTACACTTAATATTCATAGTTGTATGAAATACTACGTTATAATGATGAATAAAAATAAGCAGGAATACTTTAAAACTAAATTAAACCTAATTACATTGTCACATGTAAATATATACAATGAAAATATTTATTTTTGATTTACTCAACAAAATATCAAAATAAAAATTACTAAAAAATTTTTTTTACAAATTATTATTATCTACGTTTTTCATGCTACTTTCGTTTTGCTCGACCTCCTTCCCGATCTGGGCATTCCTTAGCCATGCCTTTGTAACATTTTCGACATCGGCTAATGTTGCGCTGCTTGAATTAGAGTTTTTCTCACGGCCACGGCGGCTACTGTTAAATAAATATGTGTTAAAGTTTTGAACAAAATTAAATTTGTTATTACCATATATTAAATTAATCACGTTAGTGAAGTTTTTGAAGGAAATCTTATCGTTTCGTCCGGTCCAATTTAGTTTCAAAGACAGCTCATGAGTCATCAATTTGTGAAGTATCTTTCGGGTGGTTTCCATGAAGTCTTTTCCACCCACGATTTGAAACGATGACAACTACAACAAAGTGTTTTGAAAATGAACTAACTATTTATTTTGTACTTACCACTTTCGAAAAGTTTTCTTTATCTTCTAGATTTTGATTTAATTTTACCAAATCATCAGCCGATTCTAGAGACTGCCAATTATCGGAAAAAACTTCATGTGGCTCCGACCGTTGTTGATTTGAAACAATTAAATAGTTCACATTTCGTGAGATCGTTTCACAGGTAGCCATCAGTTCACGAATAAGCGCTATAAGATATGTATTGTTTAGAAAAGTATTTATTACATGATTATAATTTTAGAATTTACCATAGTCCGCGTTCAAAATACACTATAAGAAATGTATACGTAAGATTTATTATAAATCTAATTTCTATATCTACAAACAAATTATAAAAAATGCTAAACATTAAAATTCTTTGTTTATTTATTAAACAATTTTTAATTATTTTTAAAAATGTTATTCATGAACGTTGGCTTATGGTATTATATTGTTATTATTTAATAATATTACCTTGATTGGCTTCACATCCTGTGGAATTTGTTGGAGTGAGAGTTCGCGATGATAAAGGAGTTGTGGCAGCTGCTGCAAATGGATTTTACAGGCACTTAAGCTAGATATTTTTAGGCACTCTTGGAGGTCTGGGTACGTAATTTTCGTCTTCACTCAAAGAGTTTTCCTCATAATCTGAAAACGTCCTTTTCTTTCGCGGTCTTTGAGACTGATAATCATCACTACTTGAAGCAGCCGAATGTTCCTCTAAATATTTGAGTTTTGCAACAGTTTTCTCATAATTATCTACATGAAAAATTTAACATTAACTAAAAAATTTCGTTCTATGTTACTCACCAGAAGTATATTTCACCATAATTGGACAATCTACACATTTGCTTAAAATCAGCGAAGCATGTTGCTGAACTGCTTTATTTTTGAGCATCACTCTTAAAATAATTGGGCCAATGGCAATATAAATTGCAGTTTTTCGTAAAAATCCAATTGGTTGATATTACTGCCATGGCCAATGTTCCATTGATTTCTTCCTCGGGAAATACTACCACTGCATATTCACTAAAACAACATAATTAAATAGATGTACCAATATTTCTTAAACATACCTATATTAAAATTAACTAAAGCATTAAATTAATAATTTAATTATTATGTAGTAAGGGAAACAAATATATGAATCATTTAATGGTAAAAATAGTCCTTTGTACAAAATATCTTTTAGCGGTGCAACGATTATTTCATCGACAATACAAACTTCAAAGAGGGAAATAATGGAACTGTCAGCAGGATACAAAGTAAATGGCTTTACAATTTCTAATTTAAATCCTTCAATGTAGATCTCATTACATACTGAATATATTACATTTACTTTTATTATATTGTTTACAACAAAAGCACAATTGTTTCCATTCTTTGCAGAAAATAGTAATCCCTTGTATAAAAGTTTAGCATAGCAAATTTTGTTATTAATCGAAATAGCTTTACCTAATAATTTTGTATTTGTACTGTGCTTTTTAATTATTGCTCTACCTTCTAAGATTCTGTTTATGACTTGCTTTAGTGGTAAGTTAGATTTGCGAAGTAAACGTTTAATGAAATATAGATAGTTTTCAAATTCAAAACAATTAATACTATTCAGGGTGCCAAATTGTTTTGCCTCATCAGCAAGATGTAGAAGTGAATGAACATTGTACGTGCAAAAATCTATTCCATATATTTGTGATGCATTTTCACGAATAATTTTAATAAATCACCAGCATACGAATTTAGTTCTGAATTCAAAATGTCACTCACTAAGATTGTAACACCAAATTTTAACAGCATGAAATTACAAAACACATTTCTGTTCACAATATCTTTTAGAAGTGGTGAAACATATAAAAGGAATTGCCTAAATTCAGTGGCTTTCCAGTGTTCTAAGTCAGAGAGACTGCGAGGTTTGCGATTGAATTCAATTGGCCAATAGTTTGTCAGATTTTTCAACCTATTTTCTAAAACAGTACGTGTTTCATTTTTAATACGGTAAAGTCTGCTACCGTCTCTCAACAAGAACAAGAGCTTCCTAACTACACCTAAACATACACTATGCATGTAGTCTATCGGAAAACAATTTATCATATCGATGTTTAATATATTTGTTAAAGGTGTTGGTCCTTTATGATAACTGGAATACTCTTCGGAACGAAAACCAAAATCTGTTCTTGCTACTGCATTTGCACCAGTAAATGTCATTCGCCTATTTACAGTTTTTCCTTGAATAAGACATTTATCACAACCAAAAACTGAATTGTGGCCTTTAACATTTTTAATGTAATGTCGAGCGGGTGTATCAGATATAAATGCTTTGCAAGATATCTGTAAAACCTAAATTACATGCAACTCCATCAGTTAAAAGGTGATTGAGCTCTATTACGAATTCAGTAAAAAATCATTTAATGGTGGTTTTGTTGGTCCACAATAAATGGCAACAATAAATGGGGTTCTTCAGAATAATTAGCAACTTTACATAAAATTGGCCAGAAAGCATATTTTGTACTTTTATGTATAGGTAAGCCATCTACATTAAAAACTAGATGAAACGTAATGTTTGCTTCCTGACGTCTATCATATATTTTTAATACTCAGGTAAAATTCCAAAATAGTAGAACGATCCCAAACCCATTACTTGTACACAACTATCTCTAGGAGTACTTAATAAAGTTCTTGCATTAAGCGGCAAATTTGTAATGTTGGATTTGTTTTAAACCAACATAGAATATCATTTAATGCGGTATGAGTTATGTTATGCCTTAATGACCATGTCTTTAAAAACTCCTTAGAACTTTTGCATTTAATATCAGCCGTGATATCGGTTAAAGGCTCTAATATTTTACATACATTTTGTGTAGGTTCTAAATTTGCAGTTACAATTTCATTTGTATCTTGAACTATATTAGCATATTCTGCAACATCGTCTGTGATATCGTTGAATGCACATGCTTGAGATCTTGATGTACTCGGTTTATTTATATCACTACCGTTATCTACTTCAGTCTGTATTTTTATTACTCTGTTTTCATTAATTAATAAACTAGCTTCAAAATTTGCTAATTTTATGGAATTTTCAACTTTTTTAATTAATCGCTTTTGTTGGCGTAAGCTCTTTTTCTTAAAATTAAAAATACTTATGCTAAAATTTAATTTATTGCAGAAACTAAATACATTGAAAAGTACTTACCTATCATTAAATGAAGCCATGATTTTTAAAATAATTGTTAAACGTTATTTAACACTAACGCATCACTAACGGAAAATAAAATAAAATATTTTCATACCAACCACTGACGAAAATATTTAGTGCCAACCTTATCATCTTAACACTATTAACTAGCACAAAATGATCATGAATAGAAGTGGGAATATTATTTAAGTAAAGTAAATATAGACCCGATCAGTGGTGACGTCAAATTAAACCGCTAAAATCAAAATTCGGTACTTGGCAAAATTGTGGTCGAAAAGTGAACCTTAAGTACATGGACTTAAGGGTGATAATAAAATAGGTCAATAAAAGTGGTTGGTTTTCCAATATACACACATAAATAAGGAAATCGTTTTCATATTCACTAATTCTGAACCTTTATCTTTCATCTAGTATCAATATTACATTTTCAAATAGCATATTTTTATTATAAATTAAAATTAACTTATATACTACAAATACATGCGCAAAAAAACCAGCTGGCGGGAACAGTAATGTTAGAAATACGCACCGGGTTAACCTTATACTTTGTAATTGCTGTTTTCCTTTGTTGTTCCTGGCGTTACTCTTGTTTCTTTATTAGCTTATTTACTCGTTTACTTCATTAGTTTGTTCTTTATAATACGTAATTTATAGTTTAATTTAATAGTACTTCATAGTAATTAGGTTATGGTTAACTCGGTGCGTATTTCTAAAATTACTGTTCCCGCCAGCTGATTTCTGCGCATGTATTTGTAGTATAAAAATTAATTTTAATTTATAATAAAAATATGCTATTTGAAAATGTAATATTGATACTAGATGAAAGATAAAGGTTCAGAATTAGTGAATATGACAACGATTTCTCTTATTTATGCGTATATATGGAAAACCAAACAACTTCTATTGATCTATTTGAATATAATCTTAAGTCCTTGTACTTAAGGTTCACTTTTTCGTCCACAATTTTGCAAAGTACCGAATTTTAAATTTAGCGGTTTGTACGTGACGTCACACTAATCGGGTCTATTACACTCGAATAACGAATAAGGTTATTCTGTGATTATATTCGAAAAGAAAATTTCGATGAAATTTTTAGACGACATAATAAATACAAAACAAATTTGAACGTATTGTAATATAATTATACCTAATGTTAGTAAAAGTGCCTTTATTGGCAATTTAATGTACCCCCAGCATCGTCATTTCGCCGACCTTTCCGGCAATCGGCCGTTAAATTGCCGAATCGAATTTGTTTTTGCTGGGGGCATATGTGTTTCATAATACCTATATTAATAATGTCAGGATCGGATTAGATCTCGGGCATCAAGCCAAACTGGCCTTTAACCTGCATAGATTTTTGAAACTTTAGAATATTTAAAAACATATTTATTTTATACATTTTACAACGATATCCATACTTTCCAAAACGCTTGATTTAAAACTGTCAAGATACAACATTCATTTAATGCCATATGCAAACATAATCGGATTAAATAAAGCCTTAAATTGTATAAATATGCCAAAGTTGGAGGAAACTCTACTGATATTAGCTTTCTAAAAAATATTTAAAAAGTGTAACGCTAACATCAGTTTACTGTAGTATCTCCGCTTATAAATCTTCCATTCATAAATACATTGACTAGCAAATTTTTAATTATGTGGTGAAAACACATAATACAGGCAAGTGTAATTTTATTAATTTATATTGATGAACTATTTATGTATTTGTAATCGGGGATTCAACTTATACACCATTGTCATTTTTTTTAATTTCAAATTCACTTTCGCGATTTGTTATACATTGAAATATATTAAAGTATTACTCGTGCCAAACCGTAAGTCCACTTCACTATTTGTTGCAGTCACATGAAGTGACAAGTAAAACGCCTTTAATTAATTGAGGTTAGTGCAATCGACTTAATTCAAAATTTGATATTTGAGAAATTAAAGTTGTAGCAGTAAAACCGCGGGACTAAGCAAAAAGACACATGGAGTAGAATTCATATAAGCAAAGCTCGAGCTAAGTGTGTGAATTTCAGCAAGTCTGAATTTAACAATTGTTTTACTTTTATCATTGCTTTTATATGAGTGTTGTGAGTCAGATTTTGGAAAGGGAAAAATTGTAACATTTTTGTTGATGTCTTCTTTTTAAGTAATTAATTGAATGTGGAACTGTAAATCTAAATAACTTTAATGAAATAGTAAAATATATTTTAATATTTTTAGTAGGTCTTTTCTTGTTGTAAGCCTTTTTTAAATTTTGCCACTCCCATATAGTTTAAACAAATTTTCAATCTTTTTAAAGCTAGAGGTTATCTCCTACCAAGTTAGCTACTTACTTACTGTTAATGTAACATTTATTCATTTTAGAGGTGGCCCAATGACAAGTTTGGCAATGTGGTACAGAACAATTCTATCGTTCTTGGTACTGGATCAGTTATCCAATGGCCAACCTATGTACGATTATGATGTAAACTTCCATCAACAATGCTTATTATGATCACCTAGTGTGTCCTGAATATTAGATTCAATTTCAGCAATCATGTTATCGATTCGTAAAATCACCATTACGTCCTTACCGTGAAGCAAGAAAGATTTGTCAGGTATGTAATATAAATTCATTTTTCAAAACATTAGCTTTTCATATAAGATTTTCTATTCTCAATAGTTTTTTATAGAGTTCTAGTTTCCTTTTTAAATTGTTTAATTGCTCCAAAAAGAAAAGCACAAATACCACGTATTTCTTCCACATACTCTAACAAATGCTCTTATTCTACCTGGCATTGAATGAGTTAGTTGGAAAACTCTGTCCTTCAGAAACAGCTTCCCATTTCTTTTGGAGAGTGGTTTTATTGATTAATTGTTATTTAAGTCTCTGAACGTCTCCTCACTCTTCCCAATATGTCCCTCATATGTTCAATAGGATTCATGATAGGCAAGTGTGCTGGACGAAGTTTGTAATAGTTACATCCCCTAAGTAACTTGTAACAATTCTAGCAGTATGCGGTTTACCATTGCCGTGCATTAACGGGAAATATTCACCAATATATGGACTTTTTCAATATATCTGAGCGGGTTAGATTACAGTTTTCAACAAGTATAAGTGTTATTAATTCCACCCCATACCATAAGAGAACGGCGTTCAAAACAGTCTAGACTTTACATGCCGCAAATCGTTCCCCACTCCTCAACTTTTATTTTTCTCTCTATCACTTTCTTCCCCTCATTCTAACCTTTATCTTGCCTTGTATCTATCAGTTTTTGTCGTGTCATCAGCAATATGTATTTTTCTGCCTTTCAATTTTCTTTGTCGCAATTTTTTTCTTTTTTACCATCATCTTATCTCTCTCTGCGTATATTTGTTCCTCCTTTTTGCCTTTATTTATTTCCCATCTTTTTACCACAAAATTAAAAATCTCTTAGATTTGTTTTCTCTCGTAAACTGTTTATTGTTTTCTATCCTCATTTTGCCTCACTTTTCATTGATTTTTAAAGGCCAGTTTACCTAGCGAAAATGGTTTCGCAAAACTCTTTTATCATTCCATATTGTTTTAAATGTTTTAATTTTTATCAACTTTTGACCGTACGTAGATAAGTACTTTGTACATGGAGGGATCGATTTTGCAAATTGTAATAATTTTAAATACAAAAGAGAAAACAAGTCAAATATTTTAAAAATTTTCAAATGTAATCATCCTCGAACCAAAAATTTAAAAAAATGAAATTTTAAACAACGGGCTTTCAAGTAGTTCGCAGTTCAAGCAAAAGTAATTACAAATTCTATTGGAACAGACTTTTCTCATCAAATAACTTTTGAGTACTGAACGGATCGCTTTCTACCATTATAACACTTAGAATAATTTCCAAACTGTCATCGGAACTCATAGAAAATTCCTTTTAGAACTTTGTAAGAATTTGGCAGAAGAACCTTCAACGTTTAATAAAATCTGAACCTTTGCATCTACCTTATCTTTCTTTGCGTCTCTACCAAAATGTCTTTATTGTGTAATTGGCTTAACTGGCGCCGTTAGTAGTTATATTATGCCGATCCTGGACCACTTTTGCGCGGGAAATTTGAATTTCGGTAGTCGGTTCGCATTTGGTTTTATCGGTAATGTTTGGTTTATTGAGTCGTTCAAGGAATGGCGGCGTGATTTCCGGATCGTCGGTCGCCGCCGGCTTTGTTCGTAAAGGCTCGGCTCAGTAAGGCAAGATGGCGGCAAACACATAATACCGGAGCTGGATGCCTCGGTCGCCGCCGGCAACGTTTACGATGATTAGTGGGGGGCGAATTTGAAAAATTTTAATTATCATTTTATAAAGCATTTCTTTCTCAAACGTTTAATTAATTGGGCGTGTAAAACGCTTTGCTCGTGAGAAAAATTTTTGCTGTTGAAAAGAACAAAAGAATAATTTCTCTAATTAAAACGCATTATAAATTATACCGAAAGTTCGTTTGAACGTACGTTATGTAATTTTGCATATTTTCGTAGCACTTCGTACAATTTTTAATACATATTAAGTCAAAGCATTTTTTATAATTACATTATCTCCTTACCGCTCGATCAAAAAAATGTTTTTAAAAAACTAAAAAATTGTAATTTTGCATATTTTTTGTATACTTTATATATCTTTGAATAGACCCACCAAATCTTAGAGAATACGCATGACATCCAATCTACTCAAGCAGTTACCCGTGACCTTATTAAATGTAAGTGCTTTTGTTCTAAAAAAATTCTTCAATGTCGCATTGATTTGTTTAAAACGTCACATATTAAATCAAAGCATTTTCTATAAATACATTATCTCTCATACAGCTCAATAAAAAAAAATGTTTTAAAACTAAAAAAAATTTTAATTTGAGTAAGAAATTCTTTATAAATGATAATCAAAATTTTCAAATTCGCGTCTCAACTAAATCATCGCTTGCTGGCGGCGACCGAGCATTCAGCTCCGGCATCATGTCTTTTGCGGCCATCTTGCCTTACTCACGAATCTTTTTACGTACAAAGCCGGCGGCTACCGACGATCCGGCAATCCCACGCCGCCATCTTGATTCTACTCGTGAACCGACTACCGAAATTCAAATTTCCCGCGCAAAGTAGTTCAGGATCGGCATCATATAACTCAACGTTTCTGTTCTATATCAATTAGTTTCCTGAAGTATTTAATTTATTTTCCAATTACTTTGGATTTACTTTATATTGTGTTATAACTAGTTATAACTAACTAAGGTCCTATGTTTTTGTAGAGTTCATGGTATAATATCCTCTAATTACGTTTTCATTATTGAGTTTTTTCCCATTTTAAACTATTCCTTATAAACTACGAGCAGCTATGGGCTTAAGCTAGAATTATCCGTTTTTCCTTCTGAAGTTTAGGGCTCTCAGATACCTTGGCAAATGCAGCATTGAGATCTAGAAATTGCGTTTCATTATTACAATTTGTTTAGTTATATGTATATTATCTTGGTATTGTTTTCCTGGACGAAAAACTGGTTTCTTCTGTATTCTAATTAGTCTTACATTTCTGTTCTTATTTTTTCCTATAATTTTGTGTACATATATAGTATCATAGATGATAGATTTTTTGTGTATTGGTACTATTATGTTTCTCTTCCAATCCACCGCAATATTTTCTGTTTTGTTTATGTGGTGTTGTAATTTGCTTTCGATTTTTGCTCTTTTTATTTAGCATTTAATTTTTGGGTCGTTTCGAGCAGGTTTTTTTAAACTTTCTCCCCATCTTCCTAAAGGTTCACTACTTCTCATTGTGATTCTTCGTAAAGTTTAATGGGTTTTAATCGTCACGTTGGTAGCTTGTTCATTTCTTCTGTAATGTATGAATTCTTCAGTTCAAGTTTTCTCATGGGCGTAATCTCTTTTCGTTTTCTTTATCCACTCGTGAATTCTCAAGAATCACCAATTTCTTTATCTAGTAACTAATCACAGCACCATTATTGTACACATATCTTCAGAGTATGGCGAATTTATAGGAAAAATCAAAAGTTCTTGCAAACTAAGTTTGTTTTTTTAATGATTTTTAAAATTTATTTTAAAAAACATTATTCTGTTCATTTATTTTGAGGATAAAAATTTTGTCCAATAAGCAACTACCGAGTAATCACGCAACCTTTGTTTTACAATATCCAGCAATTTCTACTCTAGTCAACATCAGTTAGGTTTAAAACCCATTCCTTTAAATTGAACTTGAGAATATTTAGAAAACAGTAATTTCAACAAAAGTTGAAGAAACAGTTGAAGTAAGCCGGATTTGAAGAGTCTGCCTTCATATTTCTTTGAACTTGTTCATCTAATTTATCTTTGCGAACATTCTTGAATCCCAATTCATTTTTCTAAATATAGTTTCTATGAGAAACGCATTCTGTTAAACAGAGATTTTGTCGCAATTTGTCAAGCTTATTTGTAAACCTTTTTACATTATGGAAATATATTCTCAAATTGCATTCAGATCAGGTCCGAGTCTGTGAAATACTTTCATTTTGGAATCATGTTTGGAATCTTATTCAAGTAACCTATTTAATAAAGAACTTATTATTTAATTTAAGATTCAGACCATAATATTCTTTTTTTTTGAATTATAATAATTTCTAAACTACATGGTTTGCTTTGTTACCGTAAAATCTACTGACATGAACTAATTTTTGGGTTCGAATGACTTGAAAGTAATTTTAGGTTGTTTCTTATTTAAATACAGGATGCTTCTGACCAATAATAATCTGTTTTTTGTCATGAAAACTACGAGGAAACATAGTTATTAGTAATAGTAAATTTTAGGCCTTTTGTTCCTGAGATTGGAGGGTCCGATTAGTATCAATTGATAATCACGAGGAACATGGATTTTTAATGTCATCAACTTAACCAACAAGATCCCCAACGACGAAAATGGTACGTCGGATTGCAACAGTTAGGACCAAATAATTGGCAAAATACTAACGGGTCTTCGTTTAACCACATAGAAACGCATTTATTCCGACAACGATGGCGATTCGTACGGAAAGGATTACTTAGCTTACGTATTTTCCCCTTACTCTATGAGATGGGGTTTCAAGCGCTGTTAAAGGAGATGAATATTTATTGTACATTTGCGAAGCCAACGTTCAACAGTCGCAAAGATTAATTTACGAGGTTCGTTCATATAAATACGGTATCGACATTGACAATCCCGAACAAATTCCGAGAGGACCATATTTTATCAAACAACCAGTAGACGTAACTTTTGACTTATCGAAAGAAAAATCTACAACGATGCCGCTCTAAGGTTTAACATAGTTTACGTAGTTGTTGAATCGTAGTAACTTTGTTTTTTTAGTTGTTTTGCTGGTGGATACCCTACTCCTACATACCAATGGTTCAGGAAGACTACGAAAGCGATAGACTTGTAGCTCGTGAAATCGACCCTTTAAAAGATCCCCGTTATACTATCAGCGGTGGAACTTTACTTATAAATAGACCAGAACAAAAAGCAGATCGAGCAACTTATCATTGTAAGGCATCAAATAAATGACAGGAACAATTATTTCGGAAAGTGCCGAATTGAATTTTGGTTTTATCATGGAATTTGTTTTAAAACGTTCTCCAGAATCTGGGGATCAGAATTGGGGGAAAAGCAATTTATTGCGATCCACCCCTCATTTCCCAGGAGTTAGGTATTATTGGTCTCGTGATTATTTTCCAAACTTTGTGGAAGAAGACAAACGTGTGTTCGTATCTCACGATGGAACGTTATATTTTGCTGCATTGGAGACGATAGATAGGGGCAATTACAGTTGTAACGTTCAATCTGAAATGTCTGACACTGGAAGAAATGGACCGTTCTTTCCGTTGAGAGTAAATCCACACTGTAAGTTGATAACAAAGGCGCACGAACTCCTTTCCATTTAAATATTACATATTTAGCGAATTATCAGCAATTGAGATTTCGAATAACTTTCCAAAAAGCTTTCCTGACGCACCCACAGCTGGTAAAGATGTGAGATTAGAATGTATGGGATTTGGATAGTGAGTTTTATTAATTGCGCAAAATATATTTTATTGTTGTTTTGTTTAGTCCAATTCCAAGCTATAACTGGACTAGGAAAGGCGGCTCTCTTCCTCGCAGCTCGAGGTTTCTGGCTTACAATAGAGTATTAATTATTCCGAAATGTGAAAATAGAAGATCAGGGAGAATACGTATGCAGAGTGTATAATGATCGTTCTTCAATCGAAAATGGCGTGATATTAAGCATTCAGGGTGAGATTACTGATTATAAATTGCGTTATTGGTATACAACTCGAAATTGTTTTAACAGCCGAGCCAAATTTCACCATCCCTTTAACGGACAAGCATATAGATAGCAGAGGCGAACTGGTTTGGACTTGTGAGGCTTTCGGTATACCAGACGTAAATTATACGTGGTGGAGAAATGGGCGACAACTCGGTTGGTTTGTTAAGTTAACGCTAAACATTTTCTAACCCTTCTTTTTAGTTATGGGATATTTAGATCCGGAAGATCGAGGAAGAATCAGAATTCAAGATAACGTGTTAACTATTACTCATGTCGAGACGAACGGGATCCTGGGATGTATCAATGCAGAGCAGCTAATACGTTAAAAACCAAATATTCGTCCGCGCAATTACGAGTTCTAGGTAAGTTCTATTTCATGTTGGAAATACGAATCAATTTGTGTGTGTGTGTGTGTGTCGGTGGATGTGTGCGTGAAGTTGGTGCCTCACTTGATGGGTTTCTTTAGAAGTTCTAGAGTTTCTGATACGCTAAACAAATTATTTCTAAAAGTTCTAAAGAATTCTACTGTAAACTCCTTAAAGAAAAGCATCTTAAGGCTGATATTTAAGTGCTGAAAATGGCAACGTAAACTATATTATTGTAACGTGCTGTCACAAAAAATCTGGCGCGGCAGACCATAGAATTATTGTTTTAAACCAACGAATAATGAGCAATACCCCACATCGAATTGCACACGTGCACGTACATTATATTATAGTGTTTTTGTGGGGGAAAAATTAGTTTCATATTTCCTAATTTGTCTGCGTTTCGGTTACTTCAAGACATTCTGTGTTTATTCATAACAATTAGGTAAGATTACAAGCATATTTATTAAAATATGTTTTGTCACAAGTGGCATTAGTTGCTAATAGAACATACACTTACCGAACATAATTAACTTATCCCACACAACGTTAGAAAATTTAAATAATTTCAACATCCTCACAGAATGTATAGAACAAAATACGTACAACAAGTAAATATAATTTTAGCATGTAATGCCAGTATAGATAAATCTATAAAAATTTTTAATTCGTTTCTTTTTTAATTAATTATGATTGATTCTAATTTATGTAAAAGATCTTTTTAATTTGTAATTTATGTTTGTAATCTTACCTAATTGTTGTCAATAAACAGAGGCTGCTTTGATAAACTCTACGCCTTGTAGTAGCCGAAACGTCGACAAAAAAATTAACTAATTGTATCCATAAACAGATCTTACGATTAAAAAAAAATAAGCTGAAATCAAGACCGGGAAAACTTTTTATGTACCGGTGATCCAATAAAAGACTGTTTTCTCGGCCATATCTCCGAGCATCTCTTTTCCATATACTGTTCTATTTCCTGACATGCCTTTTTTCATTTTTCCTTGTTCATAAGCCTCTTTGTTTCTCTGTTTTTTTCTTTATATTTTTCTAAATCTTCTTCCGTTTTGGTGTTCAGCCATCTTTCGTATAGGACTTTTTTCTCCTCTATTACTTCTTTTGTTTTCTGACTTATGTCTACCACTTCTTCTTCACCTAAGGCTAGAAGCCTGTTTAATGCTAAGTTTCACTTGTTCGTATGTGTCTTCAAGACTATTATAATTAAATTCTACGAACTGCCTGTCTAATCTACGTTGAAAGAAGTATCCCATTGTTTCGTCTTGCAACAGCTGTAGTTTTAGTCTTTTTGGCTTTTCTTTAGGATCGGATTTTTCTGGGTTTGCTCTTTGATTATTCGGTTTTTGCTTCTCCTCTGGGACCATGGAAAGTATAATTGAGCTACCACTAGTTTGTGATCGGTTTCACATTCGGCGCCTCTTTTGCTCTTACGTCTTTTATTATGATTGATGTTTGCTGTTTTACAATAATGTAGTCTATAATGGATCTTAGATGGCGAGTGTCTTGTGTCCAGGTGTATTGTGGATGATCTTGTGAATTTAAAACCATTTTGTAATTTTTAGATTTTTCAATTCACATATATCTCTATTATCTCTGTCCATTATCGTTAGTTTCGTCTTCTCCGAACTGTCCTACTACTTTGTTATTTGTTCTTCTTCCGGTTCTTCTGTTTATGTCTCCTACTATTCATATTTGTGTTTGCTTCTTATTTTTCATTAAATTGTAACTTTCTCTTCCATAAGCAGTCATGTTCAGTTTTATTATCCTTTCGTTGATAGGTTCCCATGTTGTCATTAGGTTTTTCACTGTTTCTTTAGTAATATTCCTACTCCTGCTTTTGCTCTCTCTTCTTTTCTTACCCCACTCCAGAAGTGTAGGGTTCCATTTGCTCTGTTTCCTTTTTTCCTTGTTCTGTTGTGATTATAATATCTATGTTTATTTTCTCTTGTGTTACTTCTGTGCTCTTTGTCCTCCATCCCTGTATGTTCCAAGTAGCGTAGATGAGCTTTCATTCTGGTCTTTTCCTTTTTGTTTTGTTTTTTGGCCGAAAAATAAGCTTGGGTTTGCTAATCGACTTAAGCAAAACTGCGCCCACCGTTTCCGTTGGAGCTCCCTTCATTGAAGGTGTGGATTACCACATTCTAACCATTAAAATTTAGTTACAGAGTACAGCGATGTGACGCCTTAAAATTTTGTTAGGTATAAGACGCTATCGAAATTGCAACAATTCTATTCGGTTTGGAAGCTTTCTTGTAATGAAAAAGGTGTTCTTAGAAAATCCGATGAGTCACGGGGTAGTGAGATTGTATAATTCGTTTCCAAAGTATGAGACGCTACCGAAAAAAGGATACTATTCTGGGAAACAGTAAAACTCTTTGTTGCAAAAACAATTTTAAATCTAGCAGAACTGTAGATAGCGTCTGTAGTTTGAACAAAATTTTAAAGTAGTGGGGTAAACTCAACTGAGAAGAAATTATACGATTAAGCTAATGCCAATAACTTTTCGGAAACAATAAAACACCCTTTGTTTGTATAAAACTACCTTCAAATCGAAGAAAATTGTACAAATCCGATAACGTCTCATTACCTTTTGTGTTACAAAATTAGTAACTAAACTAACTAGCCCAACGCCGTTTGCGTCGATAAGGTTTGCTGTTTCGCGGCTCATACACCGTCTTTTCTTACTCAAAATTATAGTTTGAATGCAACTCTGATAAAGACACGGCAAGCAGGGGTATGAATCACTGCGGTTGTCGCGTGCTAAAGGCCTTGGCGGAAAAACATTAATCTTTAAAAATTACGATTGTTTCTTTTTGAATCATGTTTTTAGCTGTAAGCGTTACGAAATTGAAAAATAAATAGGTACAAAAGTAAATTTTTAGCTATTTTCGAATTTTCTCGCCACTGTATAGGCCTTTTTGTAAGTTGTTTCTCGCATTATTCTACGGACCCGTAAGAAAAAACCGATCGTTAGGTCGCTTATCTTGATAGGTTTTGCGTATCTCCAACGGTTTGCGATAAGCCTTTAAAATTTTATCTACGACGATATTTTGAAATTTTTCTAAAAAAACTTTGTGTACCTTCTGCGTCGTTATCGTGAAAGCTACGTTTCTCGTTTAGATGCCGTTTTAAAGAGAAAACACTAAATTGTGGCTTAGCGATTTTTCGATATGTCGTAAATTTCCGAGATATAAGCGCTTAAAGTTAGGATGTCACTATTGTCCCCGTGAGCCGTTGCGTTTCAAAAATTCACACCGTTCGTCTTTTTGATTTCTATCGGACGTCGAAAAATTTTTTCGAAAATCGCGGCCCGTGTAGGCGAATAATTAGTTTATTTTATTCGAACACGTTTTTTTAATTCTCGCGTAAAATGCTGAAAAGTCGCCATAAAATCGGAATTATTTTCGAATCGGAAGCCATAAAATGCGAAAAACCGAAATGAATAATCGAAATTTTCCGTTTTTCGTTTTCCGACAGTCTCTCCCCTAGGAAATATGAATGTGTTATGATATATCATAACTAAGGTGATAATAGTCAATATTGTGTCAATCAGAAAAAGTATATTTTACTATAAAGGTGAAAGTTCCGTTTTTTTCAGAGAGATATTTGCTCACTAGCGATAGAGAGTGATATATCTCGAAGAATTACAGAAACCTTCACTGGTTACTCTCAGAATGGAACATCGTAATAGTCGCAATACTAAAACTCTGGTGATCAATTTTATGACTTGGCGAAGTTGTGAACGGAAGAGCCTTAACCCAGAACAGAAAAATTTTAAGTACCCACCAAGGGACACACTTTTTAACTACTATTACATTTTAACAAATTACCTAAATTTATTACTGCGTTATAGTTTTCTACAACAAAACTTTAATAATCTTTCTGTCGTTTTCATTTCGTCTGTGCAATATAAATCATTTTTTCGTAGCATTTAAGCCATCATTTAAGAAGAGACCTTTAGAATCTGAAGTTTATGCTGCCGAACACGGTAATGTTACTATCAAATGCAATCCGGAAGCAGCTCCCAAACCCCGTTTCGTGTGGAAGAAGAACTTGAACGTTATTGGTTAGTAGTAAATTTGGTGTAATTTAGAAAAATTAAATCTTCTTGTCTCTAGGTGCAGGTGGTCACAGAAGAATTTTGGAAAATGGAAATTTAATTATTAATCCAGTATCTAGAGACGATGAAGGCATGTATACTTGCACTGCAACTAACGAACTCGGCATGGATGAATCTACGGTCGGTTAATAGTTTTACGTAAGTAAATAAGTTTTACTCAAGCTTTTATTTACGTATACGATTTAAGGTACACCCAGACTTGTTGAACCTTTACGTCCTAGGATTATTACGTCTACATTTAGAGATATTTACTTTCAATGTCGTGCCGAATCCGAGGAAATGTTAGACGTTGCTTATATATGGAATCATAATGGGATGAGGATAAGAGATATTGACGTTAAGAATACCAATAATAGGATGGTAATTAACAGAAAATATTTAAAAATTTGTTGAAGTTTACCATTTTACAGCAACTGAACGGAGGCGCTTTGTATATTTCTAACGCAACATATTCGGATGCTGGCGATTACGAATGTATAGTAAAATCAGCAGTCGGGGAAATTTCTTCGAAAACTTCTGTTATTGTGGAAGGACCACCTGGCCCACCCGGTTGGTTTTTAAATAATAACACTGTCAAACTTAATAATTAATGTTTTAGGCGGTTTACGTTATTGGAATTCAAAGAACTTCTGTTACATTGCAATGGACGGATGGTGCGATACACGGTCGACCCATATTCGCCTACACAATTAGCGGACGTACGAATTGGAATAAACATGGATAAATATTACTCAGGGAGTGCGAGCGAATGAAATCGATCGTTACACTGGTAGAAAAGAAGCCGTAATCGATAACATCTTAACCCCGTGGTCTGTTTACGAATTTCGAGTGAACGCTTGGAACGAACTCGGCATGGGCCTCCCGTCCGCCCCAAGTCCAAGATATTCAACACCCTGATAGACCGTACATCCCGCCAGATAACGTTGGTGGAGGTGGTGGAAAAGTTGGAGACTTAACTATTGCATGTGACTCCACTTTTACTGAACAAGAACAAAACGGTCCAGGTATTCATTACAAAGTATTTTGGAAACGAAAAGAATACGAAACCGAATTTCAAAGTTTACTGTTGAAAGAATTTGGCAATACCGGAAAAGCTGTGGTTTTCATATCGTCCGATTATTATTTCACCGAATATATTGTTAAAGTGCAAGCCTATAATGAAATCGGGGCCGGACCTGAAAGTCAAGAAGTGTCCATACGTTCAGCCGAAGAGATGCCTCAAGTTGCCCCGCAATTAGTTGTTGCGATGTCTTATAATTCTACAGCTCTTAATGTTAGTTGGAACCCTATCGACGAAATTAGATCTAATGTACGTGGCCAACTTATTGGACATAGGTGCGTATAAAAGAGTCTTGTAAAAAAAAGTACTTACTGGTGTTCGCAGATTGCTACTGGAAGACTGATACGATGGAGGAAGACAGCGTTTATTATTTATCACGTACAACAAGACCTTGGGCTCTTATCGTTGGTTTGCAGCCCTGACACTTATTACCATGTTAAAGTAATGGCCTACAATGCTGCTGGAGAAGGTCCAGAGAGCGAGAGATATTTAGGTTTGAATTTAACATATATATATATTATGCTGGTTTTAACACCCACTAATAGAGGTATTTTTATTTAAAGTTGCAATGCTTTTTATGTTATTTTAGCCAAAAATTTCAAGAATTGTAAACAAATAGTAAAATATTTAGATTCATTAAAAATGTCATAAGCAATTACGTGTAAAATCATACGTAAAGAATATATATTACTCCACATGTTATAAATAAAATGGGGAGTAACGCCGGTTTCTAGAGCAAAAATCTTAAAACTTCCGTTTATTCACTTTTCCCACGAATGCGAGTTAGTACGTTATAATCAAGCAAAAAATATATAGCCATCCGTCCGTATATAAACACGATATCAGGGTATATATCATAGAACTTGTTCCTGTGAATATCGAATATTTACAAATTTTATATTAATGAAATAAGTGGAATTTAAAGTCATCACTAAGGATTGATCATATTATAGTCCAGGAATAATAGCCATAAATGGGGTCAAACTTCAAACTAATTTATAATGAAGCGATTCTTTTTTAGGTTGTTAATTACCATGCCCTATACAAAATATCAAAAAGTCTATGACCCTCTCCCGTGTGCATCACCCCGGAAGTGACGTCATAAAGATGGTGGTCCTCGAATTTCATGAAAACCGTGTAACTCAAAGTCTACTTGATCGGATTTTCTCGTTCAAAACTCATATGAAAGAGAATTAATTTTCACCAACAAAATGTTTTCTTATCTTTTTTCTTAAAATACCTAACGGTTTCTTAATTATTGGCGATTTTGTTCATAAATTAACATATTTCATAACTATATGACATACATTGTAGATTCATTTTTCTCTCCAACATGCTCTTACTTACTGTATTAGCAGTTCGACTTCTAGAGATAATATAATTTTTATCCTGTATATGAATAATTTACTATGTATGTCAGATGAATTTACCACCTACCAGCAGTGCGGCTAGAGACAACATTCATTCAAGGAAGAAAAAGACACTTTTTTAGTCTTTTATTCTAGGTTCAGTTTTGGCTAGGAACCAACAAACCAGAGACGCAGTGGGGTAGAAGCGAATTGGAGCATCACTTGAACCAAACCGAACTGAATCACCTGTTGCACCAAAGAGTTTGTTAAACATGTGAGAGGTGCACATGCAAGAGAGGCTGTTCTAAATATTTATGTAGAAGATTTGGACTTTTCTGCAGCCACTTGTGATTGTATTGCCATGGTGATGGTTTAAAGAATACTCAAGAAATTGAGACAGTGTTTGATTTGGAGTAAACTTTTTTTTTCATGACAGGGGTAAGCAAGTTGGAAGAACTCGTTGAATGGAGAAAAATCACTTTCACAATTTTATGTTTCTGTAGATATATTAGATATTCATAACATTTTTAGGTATAAACACAAAATCTTGGTTGGGAAATCATTAAATTTTTGGTAATTTATGTACAAAATCGCTAATAATTAAGAAACCGTTAGGTATTTTTAGAAACGTAAGACAACAATATTGGTAGAAAATTTAATGCTCTTTTTATAGAGTTTATGAACGGGAATGTCTGTTAAGTAGATTTTGTTTTCATGAAATTCGGTGGCCGCCAGTCTTTTTGACGTCATTTTTAGGTGACCCACAGGGGAGAGGGTGGGCGAGTATGACCAGCAGGTACATAATTTCGATTTTTTTAAAATTTGTATATTACAGTAACGTATTTTACAGCCACTTAAACAAACTAACTTTGTTTTGTACTTCAGACTTATCTGTTTGGTAACTTAAGTGACCCTAATAAATATACTTGCTTGTTTATACTTTACAGGATTAGATTTTAGTTAGACTATTCTAATTGTGTCACATACAAATATTAAATTGGTAGCAAACTCACAATACAATTTACACAACTTAAGATTTAGTGCCGTTGATTTCCTAAATTGAAGGGTAACTTATGTGACTAATACATGAACGCACAAATGGAAACCCAAAATAAATTCTACTTTTATTACTCCAATGATATTAATACAATGTTAATGTCAAACTTAAGTCTATTGTTTAGTTGATAAACACTGACAGTTACTTTTTCAACAGATATTTTGCTGGATATATATAAACGCAATTTTCTTGTTTTCCTTTTTTCAAGCATTTCTGGAGTTTTTAGTCTTAAAACGTCTTCAAAGGAACAACAAAACGCCGAACGACGATTTTCTTAGATGCGTCTTTAACCGCCTTACAATGGTATTCATACTTTTACGATAAAAATAATTCTTTTACATTTGGACAAGGTGGTCAGTTTGAGAAAAATATTAAAAATTTTTTTCACCGGGACGTTTTTCAATTTTTTATTTTCTTATACATATGCATGTATATTTGATTTAAAATCATTTAACAAATGTTTCGATTTTTTTAACAAACTTATGTATAAATTAAGAACACATAACTAAAATTTTTATATTCAATTCAATACGATTTTTTTATTATTTCATTGTAAATATTCCTTCTTTGTTTTGAAAATTATTTCTTTATACTTTTCGTTAAACCTTTCTTCTTTTATCTTTGGTCTACATATTTGAATCTGACTATCCTTATCTGTGGTGTTAATTATTTCCTTCCTTCTATGTTTCTTATTTGCATCTTTATCATTCCCTTCTCTGCTAAAACCCAACTCTCTTAATAATACATTTCCTAGTTTCTCATTCTTTCCATCCCCATAACTCCACTCCATACATCATAACGCTTATTTACTAACTTTTAGAACAGTCATCTTCTCTTTTTTATGTTCTATCTCATGTTCATCTAGCATTTTGCCGAATATTCTATATCCCTTTTGTAGCATTTCTATCTGTAAATCAAATCTTTGTTATTGTATCTTAATTTAAATCTAAATATTTCCAGTCATCTACTGTTTCTAGCTTCTTCCTTTTCTCGAAACAAAATTTTTCTTTTTTTCTCCTTTATGTTGACAATAGATCTTAGATTTCTTCATGCATTCGCCTTTAATCCATTTATATCTAAGTATTTTTCCATCCACTCCGCTTACTCAACTCCTATCATTTCGTTGCCATTTTTAGTTAGTACAATCAAATTGTCACATCTTCCTTCTTTTTCCTTCCACTCACATTTTTATGTATCCCTACGTATTCCTATTTTTCACGCTTAGTGAGCGTTTTGATAAAAGCCATAACTGTAATTTCTCGATGATGTAGATATTTTGCAGTGACCACAACGCGTCGTGTGCTCCTTTTTCGTTCAATGAGAGTTTTTTGTCTTTTAGTTGCTTTGTATTTATAAAGATAGTTACTGAAGTACGTGTTATTGATTTGTTATTTATTTTCACATATCGGATTACCTATTTCGAAAAATCACATGGCACAAATTCTATTGGAATTTTTCAGTCAAGCCGTGGTTCGTGTAGAAAAATAGCCACTACTGGTACTCCAATCGGAACGCTATTGTAAAATCTAGTAAATTTATTAGAAAAAAGCATTTAGCTTTATTTATTTACTTATAGAAAGAGGAATGCTGCTTGCATCATGGGACTATCCTTACGAATCGAGGAAATTTTTACATTTAAATATTTCTTGTACTTGTGCAAACTTTTAAAGGGAGAAACCCTTTTTATCCAAAACTGATACTTTTAGCGACAAATACTAATAGTACCTGTAAACCATGTAAAAATGACATACAATGCGACACAAAAAGTAATGTTTAAGGTCCAACAATGTATGTGGCGCCCTCTAACATTAAACAAAAAAACAAAGTTAATATTAGAGTTATGCGTCGGTTATAAGCAGTGAAAGTATGACGCGTAAGTGTCAAAAGTGTTTGAAAGCAATTACGAGGTATGATGAATTTATTGATTGTAAAGGAAATTGTTTAAACAGTTTTCACCTCGAATGTTTAAATATAAGTGTTGAGCAGTTAAATAATTTAAAAATTAGTAGTGAAATTGATAATTGGTGTTGTAATCTATGTGAAAACATGAGTTCCGACGAAGCCGTTACAATTATTCACAACTCTAACACACTTAACGATAGTTTAATAAATCTAATACAAACAAATGTAGAAAAAATGTTTAAAACATTGTTTTTACCCGAAATTACTAAGTTAAAAAATACGATCGAAGAATTAACTAAAGAGAATGCTGCATTAACATTTGAAGTTAAAATTTCAAGGATTCCCTCAATAATAGAGATAATGCGGTAAGTTATGCAAAGGTCGTATCCGTATCTAACGCAAACGCTGATACTAAAAAGGTGCTTCCCAAACAAAATTTTATTTCAACGGCTGTTAATATTAAGAAGACGTCGAATAAACAAGAAAGTCCTCAAATACAGAAGCCCGTAATTACAGAAATCACAGAAAGAAAATCATCCCGCGTGGACAATGACGGATTTGTGGAAGTTACCAAAAAAAATCACTAAGAGTAAAATCAATTGAAGGATCAGGCGATAATCTTAACATAAAAGCAGCTAAAAGATATTCACATTTACATGTCTATAATTTAGATCCTGAGGTAACACCGGAACAAATAAAATTATACTTACAAAACAAAAATTTTAATGACGTTAAATGTGAAAGCCTAAAGTCTAGACGACCAGATGAATATAGTTCCTTTAAAGTTTCAGTACAAACTGAACAATTTGATGAATTAAAAATCCTGAGATTTGGCCTAAAGGTGCGCGAATGAATAATTTTTATTTCGTCTTGCGATACAAAAATCGATAAATTAACAAAATTGCCCACTTAAATGCGCAATGCATCAAAAATAAACTAGACGTCATTGAAGTTTTTCTTGAAACTCAAGAAATAGATATTTTGTGCATTACCGAAACTTGGATTACAAATGATGAAGTCAATAATTTAGTAATACCATACTTTAAAATTTCTAGTTACTACTCCCGAAGTAATTATCGACAAGGGGTGTCCTCATATTAGTAAAAATTGCTATACTGCAGTAAATTTACCGGAACTTGTTGATCTGTCATCAGAAAAAGATTTTGAATGCTCAGCTATCAAACTTTCTATTTCTAATGAGGATTTATTTGTTATATGTATTTACAGAGCACCAATATCTGATGCAAATGTATTTTTGCAAAACTTGAAGAATGTCTTTTGATATTAAGCAGTAGAAGAAGAGTATTGAAAATCATTATATGTGGTGACTTTAATATAAACTGGTTTGTTAAATATGGAAATAGTATTAAATTACATGACCTTACAAATTCCTTTTGTTTGTCAAGTGTGTTTAATGAAGCTACGAGAATAACGCCAACATTCGAATCAGCAATTGACTATATATTTACTAATTTCAACAACACTAGTGATAGGAATTTATAATTTTATTAACACCATTAAGTATCACTTTGAAACTAGCTTCAACTTTGTTAAAATAAATACTGATAAGAAAAACTCTGGTGTACACCAGAAATCGAAAAGTTATCTGTAAAATTAAGAGAATTATTTTTTTGTACAAATCAGGAATAATACCAGACACAAATTACAAAGACTTTAAAAATACTACCAACAAACATTAAGAAAAGCCAAACAAAATGCTGTAATTAATGCTATTGATCGCTCTTCTAATAAAGTAAAAAGTGTGGGAACTTATTAACAAATCTATCACATACAAAAACACTACTATACAGGATTCACCAGTCATGATACTAAACAATATTGAATGTTCTGATAAAACAATAATATCTAATACTTTTAATAAGTACTTCACTGAGTCACCTACTATATTACCGTATCAAAACTACACAAATGAAAACAGAACTAGTAATTCAGTTTGTGATAAGACTATCTACTTGTTCCCAACCAGTGAAGAAGAAATAAGAATCGTAATATGTGCATTAAGAAATAGTAATTCGTGTGGTAGTGATGGCATTTCGTCAAATGTCATTAAATTCTGTGTTGATGAACTTGTGGTACCTCTGAATTTAATTATTAATAATTGTTTTGTGAATAGTGAGTTTCCTGATGTTTTAAAAATTGCTAAGATAGTTTGTATACATAAAAAAGGTGATCCTAAATTTGTGCATAACTATAGACCTATTGCTCTGCTGTCGGTTTTTTCAAAATAATTGAAAAAATACTTGCTAAACGTATAATCAACTTTTGGATTCACATAAACTAATAACAACTACTCAACATGGTTTTAGGGAGAAACGATCAACAATTACTGCACTAGTCTCAATACTAGATGTCGTATACAAAAATCTAGATCAAAATAATTCTGTTGCAGCTGTTTTTGTAGATCTAACAAAAGCATTTGATTTAGTGAATCATAAACTGCTTTCAAAAAAATTAGACTGTCTGGGAATTAGAGGAAACTGTAAACTTCTACTTAGTAGTTACTTGACAAATAGGACTCAATATGTTAATTATATGGAACATAACTCAAACATTTTAGATGTGCATGTAGGTGTTCCACAAGGAAGTGTGTTAGGCCCTCTTCTATTTTTAATTTATGTTAATGATCTAAGTAATTATTTATCTTGTCACCATTTCCTGTTTGCTGACGATTTAACGCTACTTTCCTGTGAAAAGGAGGAGAGAGCAATGTGCGATAAATTGAAAAGCATGTTACAATCATTATTAAATTTTCTAAATTGCAATGCACTCGTTCTAAATGCATCTAAAACTTCCTTAATGCAATTTTACTCGAAAAACAGTTTTTATGATAATAGTAAACTAATCAGGATAGATAATAAAACATTAAATCAAGTGCCTTCATTTAAACTTCTTGGCTGCTATATCGACATGTCACTAAACTGGAAAACCCACATTTCTTATATCTCAAAAAAATTTCATCATATTGCTACGCGCTAAAACGTCTCTCACATATATCAAATATTGACGCAACAAAAATGTTCTACCATGCCAATGTGGAGTCAATAATGCGATATGCTATTATTTTATGGGGTGGGTCAAACAATAGCAGTCGAGTTTTTGTATTACAAAAAGAGCAATACGTTGCATTTTTAACATGACCATTAATGATTCTTGTAAGTCAGTATTTATTAAACATAAAATATTAACAGTTCCATCAATATATATTTATGAAATACTAAAATTTGTAAAAACCAATATTGAGAACATCAAATTTCAAAACAATTACCACGACTATAACACCAGATATGGACATGATCTCGAATATAGCAGTCATAATCTTGTCCTATACGAATCAAACCCATACTACAAAGGTAGTATTCTTTATAACAAATTACCTTTAGATCTAAAGACTTTGCTTACTAAAATGTTTTTAAAATCAATCAAGAGCACATTACAAAATAGCGCATTCTATTCTGTTAATGAATACTTACAATATCAATTCTAATGTACTTTGTTTTCTATATCTGCAATCAGGTCTTTAAGAATAATAATAATTATTCTCGTCATTAATATACTCAGTATCTCAAATTTCGTCCAATTTCCATGCTACTTAACAAAAATATAACCAAAAAACCAAATAAAATACTTTTTTGGACGCCGTGTATCTCAGAAGACAAACCATTGCGGACCCATGTTTACATAACTTTTATCTTAAAATTAGTCAAAGATTCACCCTTTAAAGTTTGTAGAAGTACTTAATTAACATCCTGTATATGGTAGTGTACTTTCTACTTCCAGCTGCTTTCTTATGTCTGTGTTTCGTAGTCTATCTTTTCTTTATTTTTCTTAGCTATCTCATTTTTACTGCTTTTTGTTGATCTGTTGGTACCCACTACTCGCTGTCGTACGTTAATATTGGACTATATCTCGATTTAAATACTTTTGTTGGCGCTTCAATGGATACTTCTCTTTTACTCATAAATTTATTTTTTAGTGCGTAAAATAGTTCATATGCCTTCTTTATTCTATTGTTGACATTTGCATCCTGGGTTTCTCCTCGTCCAATATTTCTCTCAAATATTGAAAGTACTTCATTTGCTCAATTGTTTCTCCTTCAATCTCAATTTACATTTTTACCTTTTTTTTGCGATTGTTTTACTTTGATTAATTTTCATTCTATTGTCATAAATTCCAATCATTTAATAATAAACGTAGTTGGTGCTTGAGGATGTTGAGTTAAATTTAAGAAATGGTACACTTTGTCCTCAACATTTCAATTTTAATAATTTAATAAACAATTTTAACACTTCTTGTTGAACAGTATGTTACGAAATCGATTACATTTGGATCGGTCATCCAGTTTATAATAATAAACGTAGTTGGTGCTTGAGGATGTTCGGGTAAAGTTAAGAAATAGTACACCTTGTTCTCAACATTTCAATTTTAATAAGTTAATAAACAATTTTACCACTTAAATATTTGTTCTTCTTGAACAAGTATGTTACGAAATCGGTTAAATTTGAATCGGTCAGCCATGTTATAATAATAAACGTAGATCGTCCTTGAGGATGTTGGCGTAAAGTTAACAAATGGTACACCTTGTCCTCGACATTTTAATTTTAATAAGTTAATAAACAATTTTACCACTTAAGTATTTCTTCTTCTTGAAGAGTAGTTACGAAATCGGTTACATTTGGATCGGTCATCCATGTTATAATAATAATAATAATAATACTCCCCAGGGGGCCTGCAGGTACGGGTTTGGCGAACCTGGGGCCCCGAGCTCGGCAGTGGGCCAGGGGACCAGTTGTCGTAGAAAACCTCTTACCTTGATATTACTGTCATTAGGTTGACGGTACGGCAGGGCTCTCTCAAGGTGAACTTTTTCACCCTGTAGGCAGAAGCTTTAAAATACAAAATGGTTGTTACTAACAGTAAAACCTCGGATGCATTAGAGGGTAGGGCTACCTCTAATGTAGATTGTCGCCCCGGTTTTTGATCGTAAAGAAAAGAGAGGGGACTTCTCTAAAGAGAGTCCTTTTTCGTACAAAAAGTTTTGTTTGGACTAGTTGGTGAGCTAAAGAATATTAGAAAGGTTAGGGAAACTTTGATTGTTGAAACAATTGTTAACAAGTTACCAACTTAACTTAACGTTATTTATAAAACATGTGTTAGTTGTATAAATTAGCGATTGCCTTGATAATGACAGAAGTTTTTTTAGGCCGAAACAATTGTCGGTTTTTATTGTTTTTATTATTAAAAATTTTGACCCACTTAAGAGGTATGGATTTATTTCAGTCAATATATACTTACATTTAATTAATTGTTACTAAAAAATTATAGAACTTTTGAAACAGCTTCACTTTTAGACGGTTATTTTCAATTATGGTAGATATTAATAAAATTGGTTAGAAATCTGTTTAAACTGAGTTCTATCCAAAATTATATGTGTACAATCCCGCAACCCATATAGCATGGTTGTATAACAGTTTGCATGCACAAACCTTCATAACTATTGTTATACATCAAAAAATTAAAATTTTATAAGTGAATCTAATAATTTGGCCAAGGACTGTAAATTTAACGTAAATCAAAACAAACTTAGATGTATGCTTGTACGGTATCATTATGCGTGCACGATAAAGATAAGTTATTGCAACAACTTTTGATTTCGAGAGAAAGTTAGCAGATAAAATTAATTACGGGTTACACGTTCATTTGATTCAAATTCTAGGACAATGTAACAACATTTTATAAAGTATGATACATGTTTTCCTTGTATTTTTTTTACGTAGAATACGATAATGTAATTAGTTTTATGATTAAATCCACGTAGGAAGCGCAAAACGTGAAAATTCACGGAAAATATACGGATTTTAAGGATTGTTTGCGAGTTGTTCGCTTTGACGCCTCTTATATGAGTATCACGAGAAAACTGATGACGCCATCGTATTCTACGTCAAAAAATACAAAAGAAATCATATATTTGAAATAGCATTTCCGTGTGTTTTCACCCTTTTTTTTCATGATAATCATTTTAGCTTGTTTTCACGTGTATTTCTTATGGGAAACTTCAGGGGTTTTGAGGCACGTGTTATATTAATTTTAGACGTCCCGTACCTGAACGCGCATTAGTTTTTAGGTATGTACAAGTGATTTCTGCCCGGCGAACTTGAAAAAAAATAAAAATTAATTAAGCCCCGACCTAATGAACATTCCACAAAAACACCAAATCCAAGATGGCGGAGAAAGGATTGGTATTAGGAGTGCGCAAACTTAGAGTTATACTAACCGAATAAAGCTCTTTCAAACAGGGGCTAAGAGATAAAATGTATACAAAAATGGTGGGTCACCCCTAGAAAAATTCCCTAAATGCACTGGACTAATAATCATTTTTTGAATGCAAATTATACTTATTAATACTGATAACTGAGCTATTGGCCTTAACTTAACTCATTAACACCACCTTTTTATGAACACATATACTTATCTACATATACAGGGTTATTCACCGAACTCGTTCATTAAAAGTTTATTGGTATGTAATTTAGATACCCCTTTAAAAATTTGGGGTTAAGTTTGGTTTCAGGTGTACTTTTTTCTAAAATAATTGTCACTTCCGGTTTAACCGGAATTTGCTGTCAACTTGCTTATTTTAAATTGAACGTCCAATTTATTATTTCATTTTTAGATTCGGTGTGAAATTCTAAACGGATTTTATGTATAATGCCCTATTTCTACATCTAACCGTTTTTGAGATTTTTGACTTTGAATAAAAAAACGTAACCAGTTTTGGAATAGCATATTTCTTTAGTTTTTTAAATTTTATCCTCATGTTTGGCAAAATGTTGGAAAAAGTCCTAAGTTTACATTTTTGTAATTTTTGCTGTCTACTTTTATACATTCACATTCACAAAGTAGGTACTACTTGTTAAAATTATCTGCTGTAGTTTGAACACTTGATTTGGAAAACATGAATTTGCATTTGCATTTTGCAGTTTAATAAGTTAATAAACAAATTTAACACTTCCTTTTAGACTATGACGCCTTTTCTCTACTTCATGAAAATTTTAATTGCAGAGCGAACATACAGAAAAGCACCTCAAAAGCCCCCGACTTCTGTCCACATATACGGAGTCAATCCATCAACTGTTCGAGTTGTTTGGAGATATATACAACCGTCTCTAGAAGAAGAACCTGTTCAAGGATATAAAGTAGTTCTACACATGTTATAGGCGCCGTTTAATTGAATGGTTTTTAGATTAGAGTTTGGGAGGTTGATCAGGATATGAGCAAAGCTATTGACACAATTATTCGGGTCGGTGGTAAATTAGAAGCCTACATCGATACATTATCGCCTGGTAAGATGTATCACATGAGAGTACTCGCATTTTCTAATGGAGGCGATGGAAGAATGAGTTCGCCTCCACTTTCTTTTCAAATGGGTAAGTATGGGCAATGAGAAACATACAAAGTATATAAAGATGTAAATTTTATTATTATAAAAGTTATGGAATTTGTTTTGCATTTTTTTAAATTTATTTATTTCCTTAGGTTCTTACAAAGGTAACTCCAATGTCCTATCTAGCAGTGTTACACTAACTTCCATTATTACACTGGGAATCAGCGTGTTTTTGATATTATAACCATTTACTATTTTATTCTATTCGTTACGAAATTCTGAATTGTTGTGCCTTGCAAAAAGTGTATTTTTGTTAAACAAATTCAAAATCTGTATTCAACTATCTTTTAAGGAGGTATCCAAAATTTTCAGTTTCGTGGATCTAAGACTTTGTTTACTTAATTTAATGTCAAAGGTTATCGAAGAGTTACCCTTATCAGTGTATATTAATGGTGAATTTATCTTTAGTATTATGAAATGCAGTTATTTAACAGTTACTGATGTTGGTATGAATCCAACGATTACACAAATGACCACAGTATGATAATTATTTTTTATTAAGTTAATTATTTACGGACAATATCTTGTTATGTACCTGTTTCTAAACAATCTCTAACGGCCAGTTTTTAGTTATTGGTATTGGTTAACTTTAATTTTGGGTTCACTGTCATGGTGTGGTGACGATTGTTTCCTTCCCGAAAGTTAACCTTAATTTGAAAAACTATCCCTTAGGGTTTACAAATTAGATATTCGATGATTTTATTGATAGTATTAAGATTTATTTTGTGGTAGTTTACAACACATATCCGTCCATTTTAAACTGATTTTTGTCGCGGTATTTTAGCTATTTTAAAATGTTTGTATAAGATATTTTATAAATAAATACTTTTTATATATGTTTAGTTATTTCTATGGTATATAATACATTAGTTCCAAAGCTGCAATTTAAAATAAAAAAGGTTCTGTGTTTTTAATACTAAAATTGCAACAATTACTTAAGGTGCCTAAGAAGAGCTTATGTGTAATACTATTGCAAAAGAGATCATAGAATTTGTTCTATGCATAGTTTTTTCTGAAAAAGATAATTTTGCAATAACTCTTGTATTTTATAATTGTAGATAATTTGTTCCATTTTAAACTAATTCTTATTTGTGTCATAGACAATCAATGTTGTTTTGTAACGGACATCTACTTCGTGATATTCACCACTTTTGTCGGAACAAGTTATATTATATCTGTGGCACAGCTTCACATCAGGATACCGTATAACACACACAGGTTTAAGATCTCGTAGATTTTAGAGAATAAATGTTTTGAGTTTCTAACAATCAATAAATAGTACCATTTGTACTTTAGACTCAGTTGAGTTCTTCTCTCTTTACGTGCTCCTTTTAGATTCATGCCGAGAAATTATATATTTGTCGAATACGGTACAACTGTTCCATTAATAACTATTAGATGTGGGTCTGTTATTTTCTATAAAGTGCCTATACAGATTCAAACTTGATAAGTTTAATCAAAATTCCTCCATTGTCTGGTCCAATTCACTACAGCATTACTACAGGGTATAGGATGGGCTTAAGCACATTGCCTGCGGCACACGTGTTTTGATCTTTTTAAGATAAGAGTGAAACAGATTTGCTTTTCTTCTAGCGCACGTTGTATGACGCCAGTTATTCGATGTACTTGGTCTATTGTAGAGTGCTTTTGCCTGAATGCAAGTTAATAATTTGGGATTAAGTTACTTTATCTTCCTTTCTTGACCTCCAGTAGCTTCTCTGAGACTTTAGAGATGTGGGCATAAGAGAGATATGATTTAACATCATCTGATTGCTTTCCTAGCTTTGGTAGCACATGATCACTGGTATGTATAACTTTCCAGCACACCCAGGTACTTGTTTCAATATAATAATAGCTGTGTTGAAGAAATAGATCAGTGTTGCTATCATATTTCTAGGCAGGTGTTTCAGAAATTCTCTAGTTATGAGATCGAATTCTGAAGCTTTGTTTAGGCACATAAAATAAACTATACAGAAACTCCACTCGACTGTCGGCACTTGATATGTTGGGTGTCGAAAATTTTTTCGCGCATATAGGAGTATTAACAATATGAATTGAGTTGCTGTACAAATTTTGTACGATTTCTTCAAGCGGCACTCTCTTTTTACAAGATATTTTTACTATGTTTGGTTAAATTTTACAAATTATTATGCAAATCGTTTTCTAGTACACATTGTTAAGTGTTCTGATACTGAAAATATTCTAAAAACACTTTGGGGACATATAATCGAACTTTTCAAATTCTCCTATGTTCAACACGCAATGCTTCAGATTTTCCGGGACACGGTATATTTACAGTATAATATTAGACATGACAATAAGGATTGAGAATATATAAAAGAGATAATACAGAAAAGAAATAGGATAAAAAATGTAGAACAACTGCGGAGATAAGTGAAAATGCATTTGAGAAATATTTAGAGAAAAGAATATAGATGAGAGGTTAGTAAGAGGCGTGGAGCAGAGATTTGGGAATGGAAAGAATGGGAAAAACTAGAGAAGATAAGGAGATATATTGGAAGTGGACGTTAAGATACCGGGTTATATATTGGAAAAGGGAATGAAAATAGAAAAGTGATATAAAGAAGAGACAATGAAATACATGAATGTTGGAAAGAAGTGGAAGCACAATAAATAAGATACGGAGATAAGGGAAAAAGAAAATATTATAAAAGAGGTGGATTAGCGAGGAAGAGATAATTAAGATAATTCACGAACGAAGATGTATAAAAAGACGCAGTAAAGAAGAACAAGAATAACAAACAGGAAATATATTAAGAAATATAGACAATTAATAACGCGAAGAGTACAGTACATAATAGGAAAATTCTTTATTAAACTAGAAAAAAATACTTAAATGGTATTAACCCGTAAAGTGTGATACACCGATGAATTTGTAATGAAAAAGGCTTTCAGAATATAATGTCAAAAATAAGGGCCGTATTTAAGAAAAAAAGTGGATGATGTTTCCACAAAAATGAAACGTCGAATTCAAAATTAGGAACCGTTAAACAAAAAAAAAGTCGCTGTGGAGAAGTGTAATCGGAATTGATGTAGCTCCACACTATTAAGGGCAGAAAAAAATAAAATGTAAAATCGAAAAATCAAAAATATTCAAAATATCTCAAAACGCATACAATTTTCGAAGATGTCTGACCGCCATTTTTGGGCCTATAAGGGCGCAACTTTGCCCCATTTAACCAAGTCTATATATGCTACTGTTTCGGAGATACCCATAGTAGCCCTCTTTATCTTGGACACAGTGTATACAGTTTGTTATTTTCTTTTGTACAACTTTAGTTTATTAAAATTTTCTTTAACTAAACAAATTAATTATTAATGTTTTACATTGGAAGCTTGTCATGTATTTTCTATTATACCGTGTGTCCCGGATAATCTGAAGCATTGTGTTTAACATGGGAATTTGAAAAGTACGATTTATATGTCTCCAAAGTGTTTTTAGGATATTTTTACTATTAGAACAATTAACAATCTCTACTAGAAAAATTTTGCGTAATAATTTCCAAGATTTAATCAAACATATTAAAAATTATTGAAAAAATATTTAAGAATATTTCAATTCGTACGAGGGTTTAAATCCTAGTCAAGTTCTTTTATTTTAATTTCTGTTGGCAAAGAGTCATAAGTTTTAATTTTTTTTTACTTGTACTGGCAATGAATATTAGAATATTCACATTTATGAAACATTTAGTTTAATTGGAAATGGATTTATTAAAATAATATTCAGTTAAACTTTTTGGATATCGTAAAATCATCTGCGCATGCGCATACGTCATTACGCATGCGCAGAAAAACTCACGAATTTTAGCGTTTGATTTACGATATCCAAAAACTCTCTAATTGAATTTTATTGTAATAAATCCATTGCCAGTTAAAGAAAAAAAAGTAAAGTCTCTTCACCTATGAAAATTAAACGCTGTTCTTGTAAATAATAATACAAGTAAAAAAAAAGAAAAAAGACTGGGATTTGAACCCTTGTACGTTTTGAAATATTATTAAATATTTTTTCAAATATTTTAAATTTATTTTAATTAAATTTTAGAAATATCCTAAAAACACTTTGGGGACATATAAATCAAACTTTTCAAATTCCCATGTTAAACAAAATGCTTCAGAATTTCTAGAAGACACACGGTATATGTGTGGCACCAACCAACTCTAACTAATTACACATTTTAATACCTGTGTAAACTGAACGAAATTTAAAATGTATTCAAAACCCCACACACTTTGAGCAATCTTGGCATTAATAATGTTTTGAAATAAAATTTTTGAATATAGTTAAGAATATGCCAGTATAATATCGCACTATAAAATGTGTGGTAGTTCCACATCAGTTTAGTTATGCCGTTGGCACCAAGCTGTTGCAATTTCTAGGTAAAGTTAATTTAGAAGAAATACTCACAATAATGAAATAGGTTGTGCTAACTCTTTGAAATTTATTGACAAAACTATTATACAATTTTAACAATAGATTTTAAAAATGTATTCATTTTTCATACAAAAGAATACCTGTTAACACCCGACAACGTCGCTTTAAAGTAAACGTGACAACACCCATCAATTTTGTTTGCGAAAACTACAACCCTACCACAGACAAATATAACCTCATCTAAAGAGATAAATTTCAAATTAACTATTTGAAATTATGCCATTGAAGGGAAATCCGGTATGTTTAAAATGTGGAACTAACGAATCTCCAATATGGACAAATGCTGAAAATTTGGGTGCGATTTGTTTAGATTGCATAAACGAAACAAAAGACTTGATTAAAAGTGAACTAGAAGAGGAAGATGAAAAGGATAACTTTTCAAAATCGCGTAAAAGACACGCACAACTCGATCTTATAAAACCAGATTAAATCCGCTAGCATTACCTAAGACTCCCGCTCCAAAAGGTAGAGGTCGACGTGCACTTTATAAGAGAACTCCTATGAAGTCTCCAGCAGCAGTTGCTACACCTGTTACTAAGCGATACTATATTTTACAAAGTAATTGCATGAATAGTGGTGGATGATTGTTTTATTACGTTTTTAATTTTAGGGATCTTATTTTCCAAGTAGGTGATATTGTATCGATGATTGATGAAGATGGAGATACTTATTATGCTCAATTAAGGGGTTTTCTTACTGATCAGTATTGTGAGAAAAGTGCTTGCGTTACATGGCTGTTACCGACAAAACACAGTCCACCACCTGTGGAAGCATTTGATCCTGCAACATATATTATTGGTATTTTAATTTTTATAAAGAAACCTCATCTACATTTCCATTCTTTGCGTAATATTACAGGTCCAGAAGAAGATACTCCAAGGAAACTACAGTGTATGGAGTTCATAATGCATATCCCATCAGATTATTACCACACAAAGAAAACACCATATCCTCCCGTACATGCCGCCACTGAAACAGGCTTCATATGGACAAGTGTAAATCCTGTACAAAGAAGACTAAGTTCAGTTACTACATAATTTCTCATTTTTGTTTAATTTTAATAAAAATAACAAATATTTTGTATACAGTTTTGATTATAATACAATTTTTCTACTTTCTCTTGGAGTGGTCAGTTATAGTTGTTGTTAAGTTAATATTGGTATTTGTAAGTTTGGTTCTAATTCATTATCTGGATCATCACTGTGAGGGGTGAAGATATTGGAAAAATGTAATGCAAAGACTTCAGATTTTTCTTTGTTGTTTTTTGCCTAGAGTCCAATGGTTATGGTAGTGTTTGTCTAACGGGTGATAATATTTTTGGGTTTTCTTGCATTTTTAATTGGTTTCCATATTGAATAATGGTATCTGTTAAATAGTCTGCAAATGATTCTTCCCTTGCTTGTTTAAGTCTTGCTTTTAAATTATTAGTTGGTTATAACTGCTTTTGTTTAATAGATTGTGTGTGATGTGCCAAATAGCTCTAGAAGTAGAAGTTATTTGATTTGAAGAAGATACTGTTTGTGTGTTTCTGTGAGTCTTGTGGTAGAGTAGATTGTTTGGCGCTTCTTGTAATGTTTTAATCATATTGACCAGTATGTTGGAGTACCTGAACAAAGGAATGAGTAGTTACAATCCTGTATTAAACTTGCAAGTTCTAAGCAACTTTGTCGAAAGATAGATAAGTGTTAGCAAAAATTAAAATTTTGAATCGCCTGCTGTAAGTTCGCAAAGTTCTTTAATGCGAATGCATTTACGTATGTGATCGTTAACACGAGTCGACACTAGGTGTCGCAAAACTTACCTGTTTGCAAGTTCTCTTTCTTTAGTAGTCAAGAGTCTTGAGCCCCATAATCAATTTTAAGAACCAATGAGGTGTAAGATGCGTGACACGCAGATAGTATAAACCTTCCTATTGTTTTTATTTTTAGTATCGGTTCGCTGATGATTATAGCCCACCTATTAAAACAGGTGTATAGTTTTTTTGTGCAGTTTTTTGGTGGTTTCCCTTTTGTTGCTTTTAAGTTTTTAACAAATTTTATAGTATGGAATTTAACATTTGTTGACTCTATCGTGTTATTTCAGGGTATCGGGCGGTGGGGTCGGGTTTGTTGTTATTTGCAATAATTGTGGAGGATACATTTGCAATTGAGGCATTTGTGTCAGCTAGCAGAGGTGGTTTTTAACATTTTTAAACTAAACAAATGTTACCAAGTAATAAAATTACTCAGCTTATGGATAAAATGTAATTCAGTAAATTTTTATTGAATTAACCTGTTTAACATTTTGTTTTTACACTTGTCACTTTATGAATGTTTATCACTTGCACTTTCACTTATAGAGATACCAGAGCAATTCAGACTTGTTAATCTGTGAAAGCCAAATGGTTATTAATGAGTATATTATACATTTAAATCGAAACATTTTCTTTCTTTTTTTACTTCTTTTAAAATCACGTAAACGTGTATAGCACCTAAAATTACTCACATATAATACCTATTATACTTGATGTTGATAAAACATTTTTTTCACAACTATACTAGAGTTTAAAGAAAAACGCTCACATAATTACTATCGATAAAATAAAAAACTTGTCAATACATAAGTGATAAATACATCACACTATATAAATATGGAAAGTGGGTTGTTACAAAATTAAAATGTATTTGGACGCAATTATTTCGATGATAAATAATCCCCCAAGCAAGCGTATCAATAGCATATCGGATATGGTTTTGTTCACGAACAAATGTCATTCTCTTTAACACATTTCAAATAGTCGTCAAACTAAATGGTATTCCAGACACATTTTCGAGAACAACTTTAGCTTTTTTAAATTTTTATTTTATCGTTATCGCTGTTACATTGCACTTTAGCCATATAATTTTGATTTAATACCGACGAATTCACTCGTTTCTAAGCCAGCATTTTCATTCTTCATTAAAAATATTAAGTCGTATAGTTTTTGAATAGATTTTAAATGCTACGGAGGACAAAAGAGTTTTATTCTAAGGCTTCTTCCTATAAATTTTTAATCCTGTCTAAGGAATTACTATAACTATATAATAAATCTTTCTCCTTTTGTTAACTAGTATAAAGTTACAGTACAATAACGAATATTGTAATCGATTGAGTGGAAGCATACAACTTGTGCAGCCAGTAGCATTGCAACAGAAACACTTTCCACAGTTCTACCAATTTTGTGATCAACAGTTTTACCGAATGACCTAATTTCGTAATGATCAAATCAATTATCACCAAATTGGGTGGTTCGGTAGAACTGGGGAATATTCATTCATAATTCATATTAATCTATAAGTCACGAAAACGGGAGTTTAACAACAAAAAGTTTTCTTCCCTCTTTGAGACGGGGGTGATGCTTTAAAAATGTTTTCTTGAGGCTAAGACCCAATATACCATGCAGATTCATACACGCACAAAAGAACACCTGATGCGCATTTCGCTCTTATTATATGAGCTCATATAACGTGAAGTCATTTTTAATGCTCGGTTTTAAATCTTACCAAAGTTTGTTATTAATTTGAGATGTTGAAACTTAAGTAGGTACCTACTCAGAAAAATTAATTAATTAATATGTCTTGTTGAATTACTAATTGGTATATTGTTTTAGTAGGAGAAATGACATCATTTGAGTTTCAATGAGGATGACATTCAAAGAGACTTAAAACCGACAAGAAGAGACTAAAGATCTAAAAATTCAGGCAAATCAGATAACACCTATTTTTCGTTATCTAAATTTGTATATGTATGATTTTAATACTTTGTTTTAAAAAGTTTTAAAACTTGAGAGCAATACGTAAGTGCGCCATCGCTAAACCATCATACGTATAAATTTTAATGAGCCGAATGATCTTAAAGTACCTATAAAATTGACTCAAATTTATCACCGATGTTTTGATTTGAATTGGTTGATATAAGAAGGATTTTGTCGTGGTTGTGTAGAATTTTGATTTTGTGTATATTTATTTTAAATTGTTTTAATCATACTTATAGTGCATGGTTTAGCAATGGCGCACTGCTAGTACATATATTGCTCTTAATTAAAATTTAATTACTAATTGCTGTGTTGACTTGATTATTACACCTTTATGTTAAAACCGGTAGTCGTTTAATTTTAATTCTAAATAGAAAAAAATACGTACACTTTATAAGCGTATTTAACTAAAATTTAATTTTTATTTATACATTTTACGTAGTTCTTTAAAATGTTTCTTTTTATGTTTTTGTAAGTTTTGAAGTGTTTGCATTTGCAACCAAGAAAAAGGTCTTCACAAAATTATAGGTTTATCAATGGGATTTAAGATTGTTATAGATATGGACTATGAACTTCACTCAAGAAACACACAAATATTTTCGATAGATACAATACATGCTATCGCATTATAATATTATCTGTTTGTCTACCTACCTCAAAAATATTTGATGGAACCCTTATGTTTGTGTGTAGATCGGTTGGTTTTAGTTTTATGAGTGTAGTTAGTGGGGTGCAATAACTTTTAAAAAGATATCAACTTCTTTTTATTAAACAATTAATAATTCTTTACAAATTATTAATATAAATGGTTTTAGTAGGAACAAAAGCATGGTGGTGAATTCGAGGTCGCGCATTTACCTTTAAACTGGATTGTCGGAGATGGTATTCAATATGATAAGAAGCTTGAATTCTCATTCAAAACAGAGTGAAGATCTTTAACAGAATCGGAAATGTTGTAATTAATTGTTAACCCTATATATATATATATATATATATATGTATGATTAGACTTTAGTCGGTAACGGAGACACCGATTTGTGGTTGTCTTTAGCGCGCGTAATGTACTGTTCTATATTTTATCATTTCATATGTACGTGTTTGTGAATAGAATTTATATGATAGTTTATTCTCCTTTATGTCTATCTTTCAATCTGCAATACAACAGGAAGTGTTAGTTCTGAGTTTAGGTAAGTTTTATTTTAAACTGACTAAAAATAAATTAAACCCGATATTGTAATATTAATATCCAATTTTATTAAAATTAGAGACAATTGGATTGTGATTAATAATATAAATTGTGTTAATGATTGTAATATTTTGAGTTTTAATCGAGTATTGTAAGTTGCTGCATTTATTGATTGCAAATAGCGCAATCTAGTAATAAATTTAGAAACCTTTTATTTAAATTTCAAAATTTTTTGATGTAAATGTTACCGATGGAGTTGGTGTTAAGGAGCTATCTGGTAGTCAATTTTTTAATCTTGTTAACTGATTGAAGAAAACTAGATGGCGACCACCTCTGTTACTTTTTTAGCTACTAATTGCAGTTTCTGAATTTTTTTTTTATAAATTCGCTATTAGATGGCGCTAGTACTAAAAACTTAACCTACAAGATTGTTTTAGTAAAAAATATATAAACTTTTCTGAATCTTGTGCCTGAATACTCTGAAAGTTATAAAAGTTGTCGTGTAGTAGTTTTCCTGGATTTTTCAAGTTCAGATAGACTGTCTCGTTTTTAGATACAGTTCCACTTGATTTGGTTTTAGTTTGGTTTCACACTTGAAATGGGTTTACCTAACAAGTTGCAGTTGGTCTTTGAATCCCTTAGCAACGCACCTTCCGCTTATAGTACTGTCTGCATTCTGTGATTTTTATTTGGATTAGAATAGGTCATTTCATTTTATTAGAGTAGTGTATTTCTGAAGTGGCAGCAATGCCAGAAAATCTTATAACGTCTATCTTCTAAGGTCACAGTCAAAAATTCATGAGAAAATGATGTATCTTAAGTCAAGCAAAGTTTTACTTAGTTATTTCAAAAACACTTCTAACAAATTACGGAACTGAACGGAACTATTTTGAGAATACATGGAAAGTGCTTATATTTTAATTGATGCAGAATAAATGCACACAAAATGGTACGTTAGGTTGTATAAATAATTTTTGTGGTTACTATATGTGTGTTAGTAAAACATGGTATCTGTATGTGGTGTGTTGTTGAAAACAGCACAAAAACTTGGAAATAATTGTGTGTGCCTGATAAGGGTGATGGCATCTAAGTAGGACGGATCTTATGGAAGCTATAAAACCAAAAATGTTGGCACTTTTGTTTAGGACTTACAAGGTATGCATGTTATAGAAAATTTAGTCTATTTCACATTAAACAGCTCACAATTTTCCGTGGAATAAGTTGTCAACCATCATATTTTAGTTCATAGGTTTGATCGCAATCAACAAATTCATACTTTTACCAATTTGGCTACTCACTTTCAACCTTGGGTAGTTTAGTTTTCTTGTCTTTTCTACTGCTTGTTTAGAAAACAATACCTGATACCAATGGTTATTCACTTTTAATTACCTACCTTAATAAAACGAATGGATGTATCATCTTTGTTATAAAGAATTTTTGGCAACAGATGGAAGTCTTATATCTTATTTTTTATTTATAAATTTTAGTTGTTTTTTTTGTTGTTAACTGTGTATAGGTAATTAAAATTCGCAATTACCATTTGCGTTTTGTGGACTGTAAATGTAAGTATAGGGGCTGAAACATCCCGCTGAATTGCCCTTCTAAATTTCGTATGCCTTTGAAATAAACACTGCGTTCACTATATACAATTTATTTACACACAAAACAAACATTTTAGAGGTTTCAAGCAACCTCACCTGACAAGACAACATTGGCAAGTGTTCTTGCATCCTACAGGCAGCAAGCATGACACACACAAAACCCCCGCCACCGCTAAGGTAAGGGGGCGCGAGCTCAACGTACAAGACAATACACTCGCCGCCTTGAAATATCTTATTTCAACTAAATACTATTGTGATAAGAAGGATATGTGCAAAAATATACAAAAAAACTTAGTTCTAGATAACAATGTATATATATGGGCATGCATGCAATTTCTTAAGTATAATATTACATTAATCTTAAATTAAAGAAAGGAAAAAGAAAACAAAGTGCTCTGGTAATTGAGCAAACATTTTATAAAATTAATGCACCACACCTAGCTATCCACTGGTAAGGCACAAAGTCGGCGAACTGATCGTCGCACTATATGACCGTTTGATAACCGTACTAGTGCTGCACGAACTACATTCCCTGAACCAGGAAACAGTTGAAGTATGCGGCCCAATCGCCACTGAAGAGGAGGTACGTCGTCTTCTTGTAGTAAAACAACGGAGTTAACTTTAAGAAGTTCAGGCAACCTCTTGAACCATTTTTGCTTCTGTTGCAGTTTAGGTACTACTTCACGGCTCCAGCGTTTCCAAAAATGATGCATTATTAGCTGGGAGCGTTGGTAGCTGGTAAGACGACCTTCTGAACAATTCAGATAGGAAGGTCCAGGAAGGCAATTTAAGGAACGACCAATTAAAAATGGCCAGGGGTAATAGGTATAGGTTCATTTGGATCGGAACAAACGTACGATAATGGCCTGGAATTCAGGACCGACTCTATCATTGCTAATGCAGTGTAAAGATCTTCAAAGGTTAAATGTGCGTTGCCGACCACGCGTTTTAAATGAACCTTTACTGATTTTACTAAGGATTCCCACAGTCCACCTTCATGAGGAGAGCGAGGGTTTATGAATTTCCATTTTACAGAGTTTGCGGTCAAGAAAGTTTCTATCGCATTCTCTTTGTCGCATAATACATTAAATATGGAATCAAGTTTAGTTTTAGCTCCACGGAAATTAGATCCATTGTCACTAGATATACAAGCAGGCAGTCCTCTACGGGCAATAAACCTTTTTAGAGTATGAATAAATGCATCCGTAGATAAAGATGTGACTAACTCTAAATGTACGGCAGTAGTCGCCATACAAACAAATACGCAAATGTATGCCTTTGTTAGGCGAGCTCCTCTAGTTTTTCGGTCTTTAACCATAATTGGTCCGGCATAATCAAGACCAACATTGTAAAAGGGGTACACAATTTTTAAACGTGTTTCGGGAAGATCCCCCATTATAGGACATTGGGCGACTGGTCTCGTTTTGAAGCACGTGACACAGTTGCGGACATATTTTTAATGTGGTTTAACCCGCCGATGGGCCAAAACCTTTCGCGTATAGCAGCAAGTAGTTGCTGTGCTCCACAGTGCAACAACCTGATATGATAGTTACGAATAAGAAGCTCAGTAAATTTGTGAATTTTGGGCAGCAACAAGGGGTATTTTTTTTCATAAGGAAAATCAGCATTTGACAGTCTTCCCCCAACGCGCAAACATCCTTTAACGTCAAGAAATGGGCTTAATGACTGTATGCGTGAATCCTTTATGTTTATATTGAGCTTTAATGCTTGTATTTCAGAATGGAATGAAATCGATTGACAGAGTTTAGTCAATGTCGTTAATGAAGCTTCGAGTTCATTTACGGTTAATTCACCTGTAAGTCTTTCGCGCTTCAAGGAATTGTTGCCGAATCTGTGAATATAAGCAACAACCCTTTGTAACTTAAGTAAAGTAGAGTATCTCTCAAAAGGAAATTAACAAATGTAGCCTCGCCGATAGTACTGGCTAAGACATTACTCTTTAGTTCAGTAATTTCATTATGATTTACACAGTGACTAATACTAAATTTTGTTGGATCATCTAAAGGAACTCAGGACCGTGAAACCATAATTGATTATTTTTAAGTCGGAGATATTAAGTCCCCGAGAAACCAAATCAGCTGGATTATAGGCTGATGGAACGTGAAACCAATTTTCAACATTAGTACACTCTTGAATAAGTGCAATTCTATTGGCTACAAACACCTTGTACTTGTTCGGAGAAGAATGGAGCCAATTCAAAACAATTTTAGAATCAGTCCAGAAGAATATTTTGTTAAATTTAAAATTAAACGTGCTGATGACCTTTTCGGACCATTCCGCTAATAGTGCCGCTGCGCAAAGTTCCAAACGAGGTAACGAGATTGTACGCAGTGGAGCGACTCTAGATTTCGAAAACAGTAAGTTGCTAGTTACCTTTCCAGATGCTAAGCGGCAGCGTATATAAAAAACAGAAACCATACGCGGACATACTGGCATCAGAAAATCCATGCAACTGCGTTTCGATAGAGTTAGCAGGGACGATGCAGCGAGGTACCTTTATCATCGCAAGGTCTGGTAATTGCGCCTTAAATTGTATCCATTCAGGCAGCAATGCAGAAGGCAAGGGTTCATCCCAAAGTGTGCCAATTTGCCATATGCCTTGGATAATGCGTTTGCCCTTAACGACAAGTGGCGAAAAAACCTAGAGGATCAAAGATTTTAGAAATGCATGATAAAACCTCTCTTTTAGTAGGAATTAAATCATTGAGCAATTCAATTTTGCAAAACAAGGAATCATTATGAGCATCCCAATGAAGACCTAAAGTTTTCGCATTTGAACGCTCTCCTATGGGAATTACAGTTAGATCGTCGTTTTCGAAACTAGACGAACTAATAACGTCTGATTTGTTCGAAAGAAATTTACGAATTGTAAGACCAGCTGAAGCAAGTATAGACGTAATTTCATTTTTCAAGCGAATGGCGCTTTCCGTGGAATGAGTAGAAAGAAGAAGATCGTCCATATAAAAATTTTGGAGATCGCTCTTGCAGCGTCAGGATAAGTATCCTTTTTAAGTCTGCAAGATACTGTAGACATCGTGTAGCTAGGTAACTAGCTGACGCAGTACCGTAGGTTACAGTGTTTAGGCGGAATACAGACAAAGGTTTGTCAAGGCTTTCTCGCCAAAAATATGTTGAAGCCTTTGAGCAGCTGGGTCTACACGTATCATGCGGTACATTTTGGCTATGTCCCCGCAAAGTGCAACCTCGTGAGCTCGAAATCGAAGCAGTATGTGAAATAAACTATCTTGCACCGCGGGGCCTACTATTTGAGTATCATTGACAGACACATTAGTAGTAGACTTAGCGCTGGCATCAAAACTACACGGACCTTTGTAGTCAAAGACGTTTGTTTAACAACAGCATGGTGTGGTAAGAATTGCGGGGAAATGTCCGCCATGTCAACTACACCATTTGACGTATTTATGTATACGGACTTCGCAGGACATGCAAAATCGGTTTGTAAAACCTTGGTCATGTGACCTAGCGATTCATACTCTGCCATGAATTTGGAATATTCCTTTCGAAGTTCGGGATTTTTGAAGTCTTTTCTCTAGTAGATAGAATCGTGATTTTGCAATTTCCATTGTATCACCTAGCAGCGGTAAATTTGCATTAAAAGGAATGGACACTGACAAATGACTATCGGTATCAAGCTTGACAGTATTAAGAAAATGCGTTTCGCAAAACTTTTCTTGCGGAGATAACAAAGACAATTTTGAAGATGGTTTGGCGTTGTCTACCTCCCAGAAACGAGTTAACAGTTGATGAAGCTCATCATTATTTTCATCGGGTTGCATTGTTAAGTGACAAGAAACAGAAGTAGTTCCGTTGTCGTTATTTTGAGTAGGAGTAATAAGACGATAAGGAAGATCGCCAGAAACAACCCATCCTAATAGAGTATTTTGCAAAGATGGCATGCGAGAGCCTAAAGAAATTCTTTGAGGCAACAACAAATTATAAAAAATGGAAGATCCTATGAGAAGGTGAATATCTTCTGGTTCATTAAAAGTATCATCTGCGAGACGCAAATGTGGAGGAATGTCAAGCAAACCCTTATTAAAATGTATCCTTGGCAACCGATCTGTAATTTTGGAACCACCAAACACTCCAGACTAGTTTTGAATCTGTCGGTAGTGGAGTGCAGTTGGATTGTAGTACTTTTATTGCAGGTAGTAACTGCATTATTAACTCCTTTGAGAGTTAATGTGATCGGGTTACATGCGGAGTTCAACATTTTTGAAGGTGCTCTGAGACAAGATTATTTTGGGATCCTGAGTCAAGTAAGCATTTCACTATAAAGCATTTATTTCCATAAACTAACTTGACTTTAGCAGTGGAAAGCAATACTTCTGAACCTCTAGAAAAGTTGCAAATAGAAGAGGTTGAAGGAATTTCAGGTGTTAAACTCAAATTGCCGTGTGCAACGGATGCGCTTGAAGACGCGGTTTGTTCAAGTTTCTTAGTATCGTGATCGACATTTTCTTTAGAGTCTGCATACTTAAAGCATAGTAAACTATTGTGACGCCCTCTACAGGATTTACAATTTGTGGTGGACGTACATTTTGTTTTGATGTCATGCCGTAGACAAATTGTGCAAAACTTAAGTAATTTTATTTTTGAAATCGTGCATTGACTGGCAAGGAAGTAAATGAAGAACAATGGTTTAAGAAGTGATCGCCTTTACAGAGAATGCAAGAAGTAGAAGTTTGAGTAAATGTAAGGGTAGTATTTTTACTATCGGTGTTATGCCGTTTATGGTGAACGTGATGTTTAGTTAGATTACTACTAGAATGTTTGGAATCGTTATTTGTTTCATCAATTATGTTACATCGATCAGAAAGGAATTTAGATGTTTCACTGACTGACGGAATTGTCTTTGGAAAAAGTTTGGCAAACTCCTCAGCAGTACGATTATCTATTTTATTTTTAGTAACGTACGCTAAGACTGCGTCTTTATATTCGTCCGGCGTAATTTTTCATTATCAATAGCTCTTACATGGGTAATGAAATTATCGTAAAACGATCTTAATTGGGAATCTTTTGTGAGTTTAGGTGCGTCGAACAATGTGTCGAAATGACTAAATATAAGAAATTTTTATTATCGTACCTTTCCTTGAGAAGTTGAATAGCTATACCGTAACTGGTATCACCAGCCTGTAATTCACTGATGATACGAGCAGCGTTTCCTTTAAGGCAATTTCTAAGATACAAAAATTTTCTAGTGTTATTTAAGTCTTCTCTACTCCCAATTAAAGCCTGGAAAACTTCAAAAAAGTTCCTGAAAGTATGATAAGTGCCATCATAAGTGGGCAATGAAATGTCGGGAAGTTTAGCTTTCTCGGAAGAACGAGATGCCAAAGAAGAAGAATTTGAATAAGTAGATGGTGAAGTATTATTTGAAGTGTTAGAATAATCAGCTAACATTGCTCTAGCTTGCACCTTAAGAGCTGTATACGATCTTCTGAAATTAGAAGCTTGAGGCATATCATTAAGAATAATGTCCATCGCTTCACATTCAATTAAAAGATCAGTATATTGTTGCATTAGTGGATCAAACAACTCAAGTTCGCAAGTGATTTGTTGAATCATAACGTTTGTTATAGGTTCGCACGATATTAATTCTAAAAATTCTTTAAAATAATTTAATCCGTCGACAATAGATTTTGCCTTCGCAATCAATAGTTTGTTTTTAGAAGGAGCCATTGTATGAGTTAATTAGGCAAAAGATATTAATATAAATGAACAATTAAATTGATAAAGTAACTTACTAGGTAAATGAAATGTTAAATGCCCGAATTGTATATTCAGAAACAAAGGATGTGTCAATTATAAGATTTCGAAATGCGACGTTATTTAAAACGCTAAATCGGCAACGAATGCTAATTCAAATCAAATTTTAAAAGTAAAATGCGTGTAAAATTTTTAGTAAATAGGTACGCAGGTAGAGGATTATCTAAGATGCAAGGAAGAAAAGGTCGCTTACCGGTTTTGCAAGGGTGCAGGTACTCTGGTCGCCACATGCGTAACGGTGAATTGACGGTGGAAAGTTTCAATCTTCTTTGCGTAGAACCATTAAGTAAAAATTAAGACAATACGGATCCAGATTACATAATTCAGCGTAGAAGGACCAAAATGTATAGGTAATTAAAATTCGCAATTACCATTTGCGTTTTGTGGACTGTAAATGTAAGTATAGGGGCTGAAACATCCCCGCTGAATTGCCCTTCTAAATTTCGTATGCCTTTGAAATAAACACTGCGTTCACTATATACAATTTATTTACACACAAAAACAAACATTTTAGAGGTTTCAAGCAACCTCACCTGACAAGACAACATTGGCAAGTGTTCTTGCATCCTACAGGCAGCAAGCATGACACACACAAAACCCCCGCCACCGCTAAGGTAAGGGGGCGCGAGCTCAACGTACAAGACAATACAAACTGTTTGTTTTAATTGAAAAACCTAGAAGTACTTATTTTTTAAAACAAACTTTCTTTAATTATACTATTTTTTGTTTTTTATTCTCACTCTCATATGAAATGCAGTACACAGGAAAAATAATGTTATCTAATTGAGAACTTTGGTAAAATGTTGTTCCAAAGTTTAATAGGAAGCAGTTACACTTAGTCAAACACGCCAGCTATTGTTTTTTGTTTACTATGGTAGCCCTAATGGTATGTAACAATTCCATATTTTTACCTTCAGATTAATTAATTATCGACAGTGCTAGTGTTTTTTGACAGCTTGTTAGATCAACACCATTGAATGCCTCTAGAAAATTTTTCCAAGTTTCTTGTTTTGATAGAGGTAGAATTATCAGAATAAAGGATAAAATTGGAAAAGAGTTAATTGTGACCACACTACAATTGCACAAATTTGGTCTGCATGTTTAAAACAGGTATTGACAATATTATCGTACTAGATCTACCTCTTAGGTGCAGACTGATGTCAAACCACAAGTTTGGTTACTGTAAGATTGATTGAGAGATCTTGATCGTAATGTGTCAATTACAACAATTTATCGACGGTTTTGGAATCTCCAGAATGTCGAAAGAGGTGATATTGTAATATTGAACGCCCATGGGTACATAAACAATGTTTTAGAACATTGACATCTGACTTATTCCGATCAAACACATATGGATCATGATACGTCTACATCTTCATTGCTAAGACTTCCTAAATAATTGAGACATTATGAGATATCACAGTAGGACATAGACCATCTGATCCAAAGCATGCCACGAAGAATAACTGCCTCATTGGTGTTCTTAGGGATGCGACACATTATTAATTTTCTTGATTATTTTTTGCAAAGTTTAAAGCAATATTTAATCAAAATTCGCAGCATTATTTTTCTGGGTGGTACATTTCATTAAGAGTGATTGTACGTATTTATTATATCTTATTCTTACCGTTCTTATTTAATATTTACATATATTTAGTACAAGAGTTTCAAGTCTTTAGAGACTACAGAAGAACCAATAAATTAAGAAGTCAATTCTAAGTGGTGATATAACTTCTTTGAACACATCAAAAATATCAAAATTTAATAATTAAACTGAAGGATAAATAGGTAAGATCTTTGGAAATGATACGATTTATTTATTTTTAACATTGAAATATGCAACTAATGTGTTTTGCTAAAATTGTTTATAACAATATCCACAAATTTAGTTAGTGCTTTTAATTGTACCAAATATTAAAAGGATTTTACAAAAATTAATTTAATTTTTTAAAAATAGAACATTTCCGGTTTCATTCAATGAATGTAATAAACGCTATCTAGTAATAAAGTGCATAATCTTCTATTTTTTCGTAATTTTTTGATATTTTACCGACCGAGCTGTGTGATATCACCATCTGTTAGTAAATCTTTTAATATTATCTGTTGATTGTAGAAAACTGTAATATGTGCCACTTCTATTTTTTCTTTTTGGTACTAGATGGCACTAATTCAAAAACAGTGAATTATAGTCATTATAGATATCTTAGTTATTATAACTTAACCTATACACTTTTATTTAAACGTCTCTTGCAAATACTCTTTATTACTTCTAAAAATTAAAAACAATTTTTTTTATAAGCGTACAGATTTTTTCTTCATAAGTGTCCACGTTTGCGGTTATTGGCCGACGACAAAATATTCTCCATCAAGATACTAGTATCCCAAAAGTGTTTTTGATCGTCCTCCTTGCATGAAAGAGGTGATAATTAAAAAGTTGCAACATTTCCTCTATACGTTTCCCGAAGTATGGCTTCATGATCCTGTCATTTAGAGGGAATGCTTGATCAGCAACGAAGAAATATGGTAGGTTAATATTACTTCCTGGGAATATATTTTCGTTCCATGTAGGTTTAGCAAATTCGCTGCCATTGTAATATTGCCGACCTCAATGTCGGTGTAGAAAACACATAACTATCGTGGTGAGAGCCATAGTTTTAAACTTAAATATTTTTACACACATGTATGTATGTGATAGAGTCTTTGGTGGTAGTTTCATTGGTTCTCTATTAATGAACTAATGATAATGAAACCTGTATAAACGATTACTTTTTTGCTTAATGACTAATGACTTAATACACTAATGTTAATGATTGTATAAACCCTCCATTAAAATTGGCCTGATACTGTTAATAACTATTACATTTATTTCAGAAATGATATTTGGCGACTAATATAGTTATATAAATATATTAACACGAAAATTACATTTATGTAGATTATTTACATTTAATCTTGTTAAATATAGCTTATTTACATGTTTATACATAATCCTGCCATAAAGAAAAACCAAATAAGTTACAGCACTTATATTTTTACAATTATCCCTTATTACTGTCATTTTTGCATTACATTAGGTCCTAGTAACTTCCAATTAATGGTTTAATCAAATCCTCCAATTCTTTAAACAAAATTGTATTGCTACAGGTTTTTGGTTTTACTTTAAAAAATCATTTCATTAAGTCTTAGGCCTAAAGTAACAGTACTTTATGTCCCACATTTAATGTCGATTTTTGTAAATATTTATTTATTTTCGCTTTTGCATTGTGCACATGACATTCAGTGAAACTGTTTATAAGAGAACTTTCAATGAAATGAAACTGTCTTTTAGAGGAGCAACCACTACCTCCACCTTAGGAAGGTCCTTAAAAGAAGTAATAACTTTAATTGAAACTACTACAAAGACGAAAAATCGAAATATTTAAATGAAAATCTAAAATTCGTATCTCGAAAACGGCTGCTCGTAGAAATAAGTAGTACACTGTAAAGTTGTAGAGAATTTTCTTATCTTTAATTTTTATAATGAGAGTCCCACATGGCCAGAGCGCATAGAAAACGAGTTATTTGCGAAAAACCAGAATTTCCGTTAGCATATGAGTTTTCTCACATAACATTTAAAAACATCAAAACGAAGGTGTATACAAATTTTCAGAGATCGGCCTCAAAATTCAGCATTATTTTACTGGGCTAGTACGGATCATGAAAGTCGAGTCAACAACAGCAGTGTCGGCGTGTCTACTCAATTTTTGTAGTGCATAAATTCTTCATCAATTCTTGGTGCTATATTTTTCGTCTTCAAGGCTGAATCACAGTTGAATCATATCCAAAATCGTTGTTGAGTTGACTGATTCAATCAATCACATTGATCGATATAATGTGGACACAGCTTAAGAGTTAATGAAGAAATTGTGCAAGAAATTGTACAAACCACGTAGCTAATTGTTCAAGTTGTTGTAAAATATGATTAGCAAACTCGATATATTACGTCTTATCAAAGTTTGTTTTTAATTCAAGATGTTAAAAACCCTAAATAGTCAGGGAAAATAAAGTGAATTAGATTTTTATTGTGTATTAAATTGTTGGTTTTTTGTAGAATCGCCAAATTTCAGCTACTAAGTATTATTTCAGAATTTTTGTATTGGGTGTTAATTTAATTTTTCACAAATTCAACAGTTTTGAGTTCAGTGTATTTTTTATCGATCTAAACTTGATTTGAATTTGTGTCTTGTTGAATTACTAATTGGTATTGTTTTAGTAGGAGAAATGAAATCGTTTGGGTTTCAATAATGACATTAGAAGAAGATTAAAACGACAAGAAGGACCGAGGTCTAAAAATTGGTGCACTCAGGTAATATCTATTTTTCTTATCTAAATATTATATGTACATTTTTGTTAATACTAACATTGAAGGGCCGTGTAATCGCATTTTAAGAATTTGAAACGTATATTAAAATTTTTTTTTACTTAAATATTTTATGTAAATTATTATATATATTTATTTATTTTTGGATTTGTAACCATAGAAAATTGCCTTATTTAAGATGTTTTTTTCTGCGTTTTAATTTCGACACTAACAACCAAGTAGAAAACTAAACCTCAACTCTATTTATGTCTTTATTCAAATCATTTTATATAAATCTAAGTAAAGAAAACTAATACCCTGTATAAAATGTGTAATATTGAGGATAGGTTCTTTTATTATAGACACATCTTAAGAAAACGTTTTTTTAAATTATGGAAAGTTCCAATCCATGAGTGGTTTTTTGTAGGAGATAATTTCAAGTGGTTGTATGTTTATCAAAAAGCATGTTCTATACAATTGCAACAATGCAACCTAATTTTGATGATTACAGGATTGCTAAACTGATTAATCTAATATTTTGGTATGTTCAATAATATCAAATCAATAATAATAACAAATGTAATTGTTTCAGGTGCGAACTAATGGGAACAGGTTGTAAGGATTGATGTTTAGAATGTAAACATTTTCGTCGTCGTTTACGATATGAGCCAAGTTGGTGAAGCAATAGTTTGAGAGTCATCTCCTCTGGAGGAATTGAAGATTCAACAAATTAAGTTTTTTATCTTTAACTTAAACGGAATAAAAATTTGTATTTAATTTATATTGCACATTCTAATTGGTTTTTCGTATTTTTACCATGTAAAGAAGGTTTTGTAATCAAGCAAAACATTTAAGAAGTTTTTTAAAATTATTTTATAAGTTCTGCAAGACTTATTAAAATGAAATACATAAATAATTAGTCTCTTTAACTTCGCTTTCTTAAGTATTGTGTTCTTTTTCATTCAATATGTGAAAATTATGTATTAATACATAAAAATGTATTAATTCAAATGCCAAAATTAATTTTTGGAACTTGTTTTAGTAGTATCGTTTGAATTAGCCTTAACATTTTTTTTTTCCAATAAAAACAATAAAATTCAATACTAAGAATACAATTTTTAAGCAAATGTTAATGAGAAATATTGTTGTATACTTCTATAAAATGAATAAATAAATTTAAACAATTGGTTTTTATTATACTATATATAAATAAATAAATTTTAATGAGAAACCTGGAAATAATACAAAATTATAAACAATAACTACTTGTTTAAATAAAATAATGCCAGTTCTGCTTGATATTTAAGCGTTTCTGAATTCCTGAATTATAGTGTACAAAAATGCGCAATTTTTTTTAAAATCGGGACCGTCGTTAACAAACTGATTAAAATCATATTGAGCTTTAGATTTAGTAAGTCTGTAAAATAATATCGTCTAACTTTAGATTGCAACTCACCATGTTAAAGATTTATATGCAGTTACCAGCTTGAAATTTGTTTTTTCCCGGTACAGATTTTGTTCATACGACTGCATGAAATATACCTGATGCACTAATTCTTCTGGCGTGCCGGAAATTAAATCTGTCACAAGGAAAAAGTTTGCCTTACGGCTGTAGTTTGATGGGTTTGTTGATTGTTGCCTTTACTGTTGCAGAAACATTATTGTATTGTGTTGTTGCTTTACAGATATTTGGGTTGATATGTTGGTGATCGGAATTTGGTAGATTACGCACGGGCACCACATTGGAA